>JAVYIG010004245.1:0-168183 GCA_035222895.1 Strongylocentrotus droebachiensis | reverse complement strand
GTAGCTGCAGCGCAGCAGCTATTTCGAAGATGACGAACTCGATACTGTACACAACATATCCGCTGACAATGTTCTTTTCAATTTTCATGCTCTCGTATTTTGCGACACGTATCTCAAATATACCTTCATCTAATTTGTATGGTTTACATGTAATTATGTATGGTTTTAAAGCTCAAGGCAGTTAAAAAGACTAGGCCCTATGGTTTGAAAGTTTGACCTCCAGTTAAAAATTAATTTGTGAGCATTCAGCCTTTTCAGGAGGCCCGGAGGCAGAGCTGAGACCGAGGATAATCCAATTACTGATCTAGAATAGATTATTAGAACCTAGAGTCTGTTTCTCAAAACCGCCATGCCCATGACGGTTTCGAAACATAGATAATCTACATGTGTTAATTCTAAAATAAAACGTGTTTCAAAGTCTAACTTCATGGACATCCCATTGAAACGTGTGCTATTAGTCCACAAACTTAGACTTATGACGGTGTTAAGAAACTAGCCCAGGCCCATTGGGAGGTATAACTATGATATTTTTTCTCAAGCAAACTGATGTATTCTATTCATTGCTAAATTGACCTGCAACTATTTATGGAGAGTCGAACTCTAAACACTTTATGAAAATGCTACCCTGTTTGGCTGTGCTTGTCAGCCTTGTGCAGTTGCATAGACTGTCAATCTGTATGGTTTGTTCATTTAATGTCATAATTATAACCTCTTAATATATATTGGATGAATTTACCCTGAAATTAGTAACTCGCGTCTCACATTTATAGTTACATGGCATTGCTGCCAGATTTTGTTCAGACTTTTTAAACAATTATTCTGTAGAATATTAAGAATAATCCACACTGTAACTGTAACAATTATTCATGTTAAATTTCCTCTAAAGTGTTGGGAGCCTCAACAATTTGATGGCAAAATTACACTCAAATTGTATCATAATGTGAAAGAGGATGTCATTCATTTAAGACACATTTCCTAATGGATCTTCCACACAAATGTGTTTGAAGTCTAATGTTTTTCTGTGTACAACAGAGAACCCAAATTACGTACTGTTTTATCAATGTTTGTCTTCAAACAATTTTTTTTTTTTTTGGGGGGGGGGGGGGGGATATTTGCAGAAGTGTGTCTTAAAGGTAAAGACCAGTAATGGTCATGCGATTGCATTGTGAAAGAAACGTTGTGGAATCGATCAGAAAAGGTCGATCATCTAGCATCTAGCATCTGCAAGGTTCTGAAATCATCAAAATGATCAGAAATTTGGCTCATTCTTCGTAAAGTTACAAGCACTATACACAGAAAGATGTATATGGGACTACCCTATCTCTCTCACCAGACCATGAGAGAAATAAATTTACCAAATATATGAATTAGTAGGCGGTTTCCCGGCAAATTTGTTATCATCATGTATTAGTCAAAACATATTCTTTCACATGATTGGTAATGAGAGTTTCCATTTCATTTTTTGAAATTGGGGCGTTGCCAATACTGGTCTTTACCTTTAAATTACATCCTCTTTCTCATTATGATGAAATTTTGCCATCAAATTTTTTGCAAATTTGGGTCTCCCAAGGCTTTAGAGGGGCTTTAAAGCCTGTCTACTGTAGGTCACTAATATATTTTACAAAATAACAATTTACAGCCCTATCCTGCCTAATGTAGACTTACTGTAGACTAAGACTTACATGTAGAAGTGGCAACCAAAATAGACTGTTTTAGCAACTTAAATTATTCATACGGTAATAAGATGGAAAATTTCAATGCTGAGATGGTTACTTGCAGAGCAACCAATTTCTAAGAAACTTCTGTTTACCAGCCTGTAGATTTCTCAAAACGTCTTACTCATACTATGTCCTGTTGTCACTTTATTTACATTGTCTTCTATGACATGTGAGACTGTGAGTTCACTTGTTAACTGGCAAATTCCTTGTAACATGTCCTGTAGGCAGAGCAAGCATAGACCATAACATCTGTGCAAACTTATGGAGATCCTATCGTTTACTTTACAGTTGCAGCTTACAATTAAAAGGGACACATGACACAGAATTGCCATGGAATTGCCCTAATATGGCATGAATGATCATCTGGTGTTGTCATTCAACAGCAACCTATTTCAGCAATTTTATTCAACTAAAGCAACCAAATGTAGACTAGCAATATATTTTTGATACTGTACATTTCATGAAAGCACTATAATGGGGGGGGGGGGGGGGAGAGAGAGAGAGAGCTCGGTAAATCTCCAAGGAGCCCTGAATACCCCCCCCCCCCCTGTGTAGTATAGCTCAAAAAGACAAAAATTGCCACTGAGAATCACCCCTTCCACAGGAAGTTGTAAAACATCTCCCACAAGTGTACATGTACATGTACGTACAAGCACTACCATGATCATTTACATAAGGAGGCCCCTGCATTCAAAGTAGTCACTCCTAAAGTTTTTTATTATTAAAAACAGTATATATTTTTTTTCTTCAAAAGTCAGTAAAGGCTATGTGCTGGCTTCATTGGCTTGTAGATCGAATAACAGATTCTTCTACAATTTGTAGATAACATAAAATAAATACAAACAATAAAAATAAAAGTAGTACAAAACTATTATAAACCGTATGGTACATGAATTCATTATTAGATACAAGATTTAATGCCTTTAGGAATCATGAGGTATAAACTGAGCATGTACAAGTTAGTTGAGTTAAATTGTGAGATACCATATTGCTTGGGTTCTAAACCACATTCAGCGTTGAAGTAGACATTTTATGTACATGTATGCAGAAATGAGCCTTCCCTGTGTTCCCGCAATCTAAATTTAGAATAGACTGCATAACAATGAGCTTTTGTTGCAGTAGAAACAGCTTGTGAATAAACTGCATGGCTATAATTGTCGTACCGTGAACTTGTCTGGCGGAAGAAACCATGACTGCAATAGACGTCTGGTTTGGGGAGGGGGTAAGGAATGAAAGGAAAATTTGTTTTCTGTCCCCTTCCTTCATGACTTTTATTTTCTATTAGATAGGTTTTTTTTTCTTCTTCATAGATCTGAGGGAAATCGTACATGTTCCAGTACATAGACAATTTGAGGGGGAAATAAACCCCTGCTTTTGTAGAATTTTGGTCTATTAAAGGGATCCGGTATCTTTGTCTCGGATTCTGAAATAAAATTCTGGATTTAGCTCATGATGCAATGATAATTATAAACCTTTAGGTCAGTCAGGAACCCCATGACTTTTACAAGCCGATCGCCTGTCTGATTATCAAGATATTTATGATTGGAATTACAAATTTTGAAAACCGTTCGCCTGATGGTTTTCATAACACTACAGTCTATTGGGGAAAACGAGTATGGTAAAACCGGTCACTTAAAGATTTTTACCTTTTTGAGGCACTTCTTGATCATTTTGAAGCGCAATTTTTTTAGGGCTTCAATATTACACCATATCACAGACACTGATAACACGTAGGGCCGTGTATCTCAGATTTAACATTGTTAAACGATCCCTTTAAAGTGAAAGCATAAAACTCAAAGTAACATAATTTGAATGCTGGGAAGATAATGGATTCTGTATTATCTATAACATCCCTTTTAATCTGTTTTGTTGAGTCTTGAAGTACATGTATCTCACGCTTACACCAGCTGATTTTGTTATTAGTTTCTACTTTATTAATTGTTCTTGTTTGTGTACTATGAATTGTTACAACCATTAATTGAAACTCCATGTGAACTATGGTTACAACAAGCTATTGCTTCACATTATAAAGTTCATCATGAAATTGGGGCAGTTAAAACCTTAGAATCGTAATTATGAGTGTACCCTGCAGATTTGATACTAATAAATAAATTGTACAGAGTTGATGACCTGTTGAAAAAAGAAACAAAGTAGTAATTTTTACAGCTCTGAGGTTATCAATAAAGAATTTATTCTGATAAAATATCTACTAAAGGGTCTTGAAGCATTGTCAATATTTATTACTGATGTTTACATAATGATAACAAAATTCTCAGCTATCAGCCGTCTGTATTTATTCGTCGGTATCAAGTATTTGATAGTCACTCTGAAGTAAACATTGGCACTCGTGACTTGCATCAATGGAATGATAATGATGCAATCCACCGGGGTATTCTCAAGCCTGATTGGACAGTTGTTATGCTAATGAGACAACGCCCACCTATCCTGCTCTGTGATTGGTCCAGCCCAGAACCAGCCCAGAACCGGCCCAGAACCGGCCCAGAACCAGCCTACAGGATGTAATCTACGCTATATTTCCTGGTTGTTTTCCTGAGGATAGTAGTTGCTGCCCTATTAAACTGGTGAATTAGCAGAGTCATACAGACAAAAGAATGTGCAAAATATTTTGCTTCTCTGTATGTTTCTGTTTCTATATTTGGCAATGACGGTGATATTTAACATAATTGTGTAATACCTGCCTTGGTAATGTACATGTACATGTAGGTGTGTATTAAAGTTAAAGGTGAAGTTCAAAGAAGATCACAAATATGTCAACTAATGTATCACTAGAAACTGGTAAGCTAGCAGATGGCCATTGTACAAGTTTTAGGTCAACTACATATCGGGTGATTTATAAAAATACAAATACAACCACCTCCATAGCAGCTGGGATATACGAGAGATTCGCCGGAAAAATAACGATGTTTTAATGACGTCACTATATGGACCAACACTACCCAAGCAGACGACATCCCATAGAGAATGAACATAATTGCAAAGCTATTATTTCTCAAATTATAATGAGTTTAGTGTTTATAAATGTAATGGCATGTCAAACCGTTCAAAAGGGGATATATGACCCTATTCTGATAACTAAAATCTTTTGCTTGTACACAGGATAGGGGTTCATTAACAATCAAAGAAACCAGACTTTCAAATTGACACCCCCCGGAATGATATTAAGGATATTAAGGATTTGTTCCCTCTTGAAACGCCGAACATACCCCGGTGTGTGCAGCTGAATATACAGTGTACAATGGCGTCTTATTTTGTTTACACGCGACAGATTCCTTTATTTTTGTATCGCTGCATTTGTCATCAAAATAAAACCATTTAGCCTGACGGTAGTAAAGTAAGAGAAAGAACTCAAGAGAAGATGAAAACACCGACACTGAAAATGTGTGAGATGTCATGGGACATCGTCTGCTTGTGCAAGTCATGTCCATACTGTGATCTCACACATCTCAGCAGCGTTCGGAGAGCTCTTCAGGTGCTATGCCGGGGCTGTATTTAAGCGTTTTGTAATTTATAATAATCATTAATATCTACTTTAATAAGAAGAGCCTTTTTTAGTTCATTGGGAGTGTACATTATCTTTTTGTAGAAGAAATTTTTGAAGCTCATAGTTTGGCTTTGTCAATGTAGACCCTTTCCTTAACATCAAGAGCAATTTTGTTTTCGTAATTGGTTCCCTTTGACTCAAAAGTTGTTGTTATTGTATCACTTTATTGACACTAACAGACACATGGAGCTCATGGACAATAAAATCTAAGTCTCGACCCCAAAAATGTTGTACCGGTAGTCTTTTCCACCTAGGGATCATGGAAACTTAGTTACCTGTGGGGGGGGGGGGGGGGGGGAATCACATATTAAGACATACATGTACAGGGATGTGCCGCTTTAGTGGGTCGCTTTTGCACAACAATCCCTAAAGATGGGTCCCATTACACAAATATCACTAAAGATGGGTCCGTTTTCCAAAATTTTATGAAATTGTGAAAAATGGGCCTATATTTTGAGAAAAATCTGCCAAAATGACCCTTAAAATTGGGTAGGAGTTTTGAAGCTTGAGCGGCTTACCCCGTCCAAACCAAATGCGATCAGTGGCAAGTTGCGATAACTGTGATCTACCAAAATCATTGTATTTGATAGGCTGAAAGCGAATTTATTATAGAAATGAGACACCAATTATTGTTGATAACGAGTTTTATGATAAAGGTCTTGTATAATTTGCATGTACATGTAGTGCATTGAACCAGTAACCCCTCAGCATTTTTCTCTTAAATGCTCCTACCTGTACATGTACAGACTCTCTCCAGAGCATACTGTACATACCCTATAGGGAGTGCTCCAACATTTGCTCATGTGACAGGTGTTCTTTTTTTCTCATCAAAAGTGAAGGAAAAGGGCAAGTCCATGGTTGTTAGGATTACATACAGACTGTTGGGCCCAGGGTGGAGGTTGGGAATTTGGTTAGTGTAGGAAATTACAGTGAAGCAGTTATTGCAGGAGCATTAATGGAATTCAGTCGTGTTTTTTAACCTTTTTTCAGTCTGCACTGTACTGTCCTGTACACACACACATTGTACAGGTAGACTGTTTGAACAACATGAGCTAACAAAAACTCTCTTCAAATTCAGCTGTCGACAGCTTTGGACCAGATGTTTAGGGTTAAGAAAATTGATTTAGTGTGTACTTTGAGAGCCCTTCACAAATAATAAGGGTGCTGTTATTTTTGAGGGGTAAATTAAAGTTTGCTCCGTATGATGAGGTCCATGTTGCTACATTCTGTACATCCAAAATATGAGCTTCACATTACTTTACTGTATACATACAGGTAGTATATTGCAAGTTTAGATAGATTCCCGATAAACATTGAAGTGACTTGTCAACGCATCCAGAAATTTACTGTTATCTGTAATCATGGTTCTACTTTGCAATTCAAATCTTATAATTGTTATTTTTGTAACTATTTTTATGGAGCTCTCTTGGATTTTCCAGAGCTGCACTTTCATGTGACGATGCTCTATTTAATGGTACACTCTACATTTATTTCTTTAATCTAGGATTTGCTTCTGTAAAAGAGAGTTGTCGTTCAACAATATATAAACATTTTCTTTTAAAACTATTTTTCTGGATTTCTCTTGGATTTTCCAGAGCTACACTATCAGGTGACGATGCTCTACTTTCTGTTCAACTCTACATGTATGACCTTGTATGAGAGGAGCCCTTGTTATTTGATAATAAAAGAATGAATTAAAGAGTATTGCATCAGCAATTCAGTAGTCGTGTTCTGATATTGTCTGCCATACGTTTGATAAATGGGCTAATTCAATGGCTTGCCAATTTGGATTCCGCGCTTGCAGATCACTGCACAGTGATTTACAGCCAGTAGCGAACAAAACATATTTTCAAATGCGTTATGGATGATTAGTGATGTGAACCTCAAATCGTGCCCTGCTTTAAAAAAACACATTCTAGATTAAACATTATGTTGTAATAACATTTGTGCCTAGCATTTCATTGGTGTACCAATCTCTTCATAAAAGAGTTAATTATGGAGTCTTGCATCAGCAATTCAGCACTTGTATTCTTTTGTCTGCAATGTTTGATAAATGGCATATCCAATGGCTTGCCAATTTGGATTCCGCGCTTGCAGATCACTGCTCAGTGATTTACAATCAGTCGCGAACAAAACGTTTTTTAGATGCGCTGTGGATGATTAGTGATGTGAACCTTAAAATCCTATTTCTTTTATTAATTTTGTTTAATTCATTTTTTTATTCATTTCTTTTTAAAGTTATCCCATCACCTCAAATGTATTAAATCGACACGTAACACTTTGCCTGTCTTTCTTTGGTATACTATGGGGTATTAAGCGGACAATGAGTGAAGAAAATAAAGAATAAATGAAATAGTGCACACGGTACTGACTACTGAGTCTGACTAGGGTAATACATGTGCACTGTTTTTTGTCATTCTTTATTTGGGCTACGTACTACATGTACATGTAGCCCTTTTTAATGCAGACCTGCCTAGTTTCCTGCTTTTTGCGGAACACTCCCGCATTCTGGAGAAGAAAAAATCCAGAAAATACAGTTTTCGTTAATTAAAAAAAATTAATCAAATGCTCAGTTTTTGTAAACCTAAGCATTGAAAGTCCCTTTTTTAGGACTCGGGGATAGTGGATACCCTATCCTACATGCCTGAAAGTGCCAAAACCCATGAGCTTCAAGGGCCTCCGCCCCCTGGACCCCTGGCAAGGGCTTTACCCCTGGACCTCTGGCCTTTATATACTGATTTAAAGAAAAATCGCCCCTTCAAGTACGGTTTTCAGGATTTTAGGGGGCTATTTTGAGACTCATCACAGGGGCTAAATCGCCCGTCAACCCATGTTTTTCCAACCCTGCTACATGTACCATCTCCCTTTAATAAGCTTCCCAAAGCTCTTGTCATTTTTGGCTCTCCCTTATTTACACCTCTATTTTTAACACCAGCGTTTGTTCTCTCTCTCTCTTTTTTATCCCTAGATCTTACAGCTGACGCACACAAGCCAGACAGCTGTACCAGTATGTGCTGTACGATGTGTTCACTCCAATCACGACAGCTTCAAGGTGAGTTCACATTCATGTAACACTGCGCCCCTTTGTACTTAAAGGTAAAGAACAGTTGTGGTCATGCGATTGCATTGTGAAAGAAACATTGTGGAATCGATCAAAAAAGGTTGATCATCTAGCATATAAGTATCGGTGTGTACTGCAAGGTTCGGGAATCATCAAAATGATAAGAAATTTGGCCCAGTCTTGTTAAAGTTACAAGCACTGTACACAGAAAGATGTATATGGGACTACGCGACACGTGCGCGATATCTATCTGGTCAAGATAGATATAATAATTTACCAAATATATCAATTAGTAGGCGGTTTCCCGGCAGAATTTGTATCATTGTGTATTTATAGTCAAAACATATTTTTTCACATGATAAGAGCTTCCATCTCATTTTTTGAGAGGGGGGCGTTTCCAAAACTGGTCTTTACCTTTAAAGGTAGTGAACAAGGCTCAAAATAAACGGGGGCGACGGGCGAATCAATACTGTCTGACAGTGAGGTCTAGAAAGTAAGCAGGTTTCCTTGCATAATTTGAATGATAGGACACAGCTAATGTTTAAATTTCACAGATAGGATATATGTGACATATTAATTCCTGAAAAGTTCTACAGAATTTGAATTGCCTGCTAATGGGATATACATGTACTGTAGTACCTTAAAAGAGAAGGTCAAGTTCATGGAATGATGTATAATTCCTGAACTTTTTCATTCTTTTTATGTTAGTGTGAAAGAGTATCATAGAAAAAAAGTCCCCTGAAAAGGATAGCTCTTCAAATGCTTTCATATTTGATTCATACACATATGTATGACAAGTAAACAGCTAAAGGTTGTCGAAGTTACTTTCTTTCCACCTGTTTATGTAGTCCTGTATACACACATCCCTGTGTACATTGCAAATGACTTTTGATAAGACTCTGCCAATTTGTTTGATGATTCCAAAACATCACAGTGTACACAAATGCACTACATTATCAACATTTCCTTTTCTTTTCCACACATTTTCTTTCACAATACAATCGCTTGACCAGGACCCTGTTTCATAACACTTACATGTATTATTAAACTTGTGCTAAATCTATGTGGTAAATAAACTCTCAGCCATTCAAATGCCACAATTTCTGTAGCTTATAACAGTTATTGTAACTTGTTATGGATATAACGAATTTTATGAAAAAATGGCCCTGAACTCAACTTTACCTTTAATAGTGCATTTTTGGCATGTGTCAAGAATTTATTTTCTGAGGGCTTAAAGTTTGTGACCTCGACCCATATTTCTATTCATTAGGTCTGTTTTCGTCAGCTCGAGTTTACCGAATAACCCGCTATTTTCAGACTCGGGATATTATCCCAATGGTTGAAATTGTGTTTGCACCAGACTGATGAGCTCATCACAAACTAGCTCGGACGGGTTCAAATTAGCTGTTTATTTCCCAAACAGCTGGATATTTTGAAAACAAGAACAAGATCTCTCAGGATATTTTCTCGACCAAATATCCCGCTAATTGCAACTGGGGGCTGATGAGGATGCAAATTATCTGGCAAACTCGAGCTGATGAAAACATGCCTATTGTCAACTAGCAGTGATGTTTGAACATTGTACATTCAATGTAGAATGCAAATAAATGGCAGAAAGAGTAAAACTTGTTTAATTTCAGTTGCCATTATGAATGCAGCTTTTGCATAATGCACACACATCTTTTGATGTCAAATGCAGTCGTAAACAGGAAGAGAAAAAATTGTTGAAGTTGAAAATACAATCTTTTGGCGCACAACTATCTTGACCGAGTATTTCCCCTCCACTTATGTCCGCATAATACCAGGAAATTTGTTGTGATAATTGCGAAGGAGGAAGGATGACAGGATGAGCTTGCAATGCAATGAGTTATTGAAATCAAAGTAGTATGGAATAAATTGTGCATATTACAATTAATCAAGTATGATAGTTTTCGCTGACTGTTGTACATGTTCAAAAAGATCTACCGGTAACAGTTTTCCTGATACATGTACTTTCAAACCATTTACACAATTGAACAAAGGACTAAGCCATTTTAATTTCATTTCCCCCCTCACTTATCCGTCTTAATTTTTCTTATTTATTACACACCGTATGTACATGTAATAAATGATAAAGGACTGAAAAAGTTTCCATAGCAAATCTTTAAAACTTTACTTTGTTTGTGTCTCTCTGCCTCTCTATCTGTTCCCCTACCACTTCTCTTCCCCCTCTCTCTCATCTCTCTCATCTCTCTCTATATCTCTATCTCTTCCTCTACCCCCTCTCTCTCTCTTCCTCTCTATCTCCCCCTCTCTATTCCTCCTCTCTCTTCCTCCTCTCTCCTCCTCTTCCCCCTCTCTCTCACTCTCTCTCTCCCTCTCTCCAACCTCCAGTATTCTGAGGTTCAGATTGAGCATTCCAAGGTGCTGAAGCCCAAGCCTGACCAGAACAACCTCGTCTTCGGCCACAACATGAGTGACCACATGCTGACTGTTCCGTGGACGGAGAGGGACGGCTGGAGTACCCCTCGTATCACCCCTCTTAGGAACCTCTCGCTTCATCCAGCCTGCTCCGTCTTTCACTATGCTATCTGTGTAAGTTCCTTATTATTAGTGGCCACCTGTCTATAAAGGCCACGTGTTAAGTTTCAATTGAAATGATGCTTCACTAGATGCTATCTGTGTAAGTTCCTAATTATTAGTGGCCACCTGTCTATAAAGACCACATGTTAAGTTTCCATAGAAATGATGCTTCACTTTGCTATCTGTGTAAGTTCCTAATTATGAGAAGCACCCCGTAAACAGTAAAACCTACTTAAGTAGCTACCTGTCTATAAAGACCACATGTTTGGTTTCCATTGAAATGATGCTTCACTAGATGCTATCTGTGTAAGTTCCTTATTATGAGAAGCACCCTGAAAACAGGCAATCTTGCTTTAGTGGCCACCTGTCTATTGTAATGACCCTTTTTTATCCATATTTGAAAGGGACACACCTGTTTCAGGGATGAGATTCCTCCGCCGATATGTGGATTATCGCCGATTTTGAGATTTCAAGATAGAGGGAAAAAGAGAACACTTAAACTTTCAGATTATCATTAATTGTACATCTAGGATCGACCTCACTACCTTAGCAGCATTTTTCTCTCATCTGAACAATGCTATAGAGTCCCTTTAACCAAGACAGGGTAACAAATATTTCTCAAAGTTAGAATTTAAATGCAAGGAAAACGTGTCCTTTTACGTAAATATATTCTTAAGTTTTCTGCGGAAAAGGGGCAAGGCCCCCTTTTATCCCCGCGAGGGGCGTTGTTTCTTGACCCCAATTTAATCTTCCTCCGTTTGGGGAATTTCTCTGTCTCATCTCTGCTGTAAAACTACCTGGTTGCAAAGACCACAAAGTTTCACTCAAATTACAATATAAAAAAATAAAAAAAATAGTTTTCACCCAGATTTAAATTTAAATTTATTTATGAGTGTAGGAAGCAATCACAATGCCTGCAATAAGTGAAATAATTTGTTTAAATGAATTTTTAAAATTACAATTCCTTTTTTAATAATTTACTTGTAGCTCTTTGAAGGCATGAAAGCTTACAAGGGCGAGGATGGTAAAATCCGCTTCTTCAGACCATATGATAACATGGAACGTATGAACAACAGTGCAGAACGGGCTGCATTACCGGTAAGTTAATGTAGTCGTATACTACTTTTCTTCCACACAGAGATTTAGTGATAAAGTGATCATTCAATGCATTGCTAGGCTTGTTTACATGGACAGTGACACTCCTAGACAGATGTATTTGATATCGGTCTTCATATCATATTCAATGTAATATTTCCATGTGCCTGAATGTGAGTTTGATATAATTATAATGTACAGTGTATATACTAGTAGGGAGAAAATGCATGATGAATTCAGTTGCACATTGAATACAAATAAATATACATCGGATAGATGAGGGATATAGTGTGAGCATGAAGCCTTTTCTTGCAATTAGGAAATTAAATACATGTGTTAAATCAAGTGAGGGAGTGCTTGCTTGATGGAGAGCTGGTTTTTCTAAGTAAATTTGTATCACTTTATACAATTCCATAAATTTGAGGGAAAAAAACACTGCTCTATGTTTGTTTGTCCACACAGAGATTCAGTGGGGAAGAGATGATTCGATGCATGGCTAGGCTCGTCCACGCAGACAAAGATTGGGTGCCAGATAGCAGGACTAGCTCCCTCTATATGAGGCCAACGTTTATCGGAACTGAGGTGAGATAATCAAAACAAAATAAAGATTTAAAAAAAATAACCAAACAAAAGAATGCTCTAACAGGCAGTTTGATATATGTTTCTCTATACATTCAAACCTGCTTTAGTGACCACCTGTATAGAAAGATCACCTGTCTACAAAGACCACATTTTTGTTTCCCTTGAAAATGGTTTCTCATTGAAACATGTACTAAAGGAACCTGTTCATAAGAACACCTGTCTGTGAAGACCACTTTTCTTGTCTCCCTTACTCCCTTGGGCGTTTGCTATTGACAGGTTTGACTGTACTTCGAACTAAAATTATTTTATAGGTGGCCTTGGGCATCTCCAGAGAAAGATATGTGCGCTTTATGAATATTTTCATTATTATTATTATTCTTCCAGCCTACCCTTGGTGTGAACTACCCCAAACATGCGCTTCTCTATTGCATCGTGGGGCCAGTGGGGCCGTACTTTGAGACTGGAACGTTCAGCCCTGTGACGCTGTACGCTGATACCGCACACGTCAGGGCGTGGCATGGAGGCGTCGGCTATGCTAAGATGGGCAGGTAAGGACCACACCCCACAGAGGGTATTTGATTATGTTTTGATCTTGTTCATATGAATTTTGTTTTTATTGTAATTGCTATACATGTGTGGGCTATGCTAAGATGGGCAGGTTCGAGTCCCGCCGCCGCACCAATGTCCTTTGGCAAGACATTGATCTACATTTGCCACACTCAACCCAGGTGATGTAAATGGGTACCTGGCAGGAATTAATTTCTTGAAATGCTAGAGCGCCGAATGGCAGCCGTGCTAAAGACAGGGTAATAATCGGGAGCGCCAGGAGTGTCACATATGGCAGTCATGCGCGCTATACAAGAACCCACTATTATTATTATTATTAAATGGTAATTGATTGATATTATTAATAATATTAATGCTAATAATAATATAATAATGATAATGACAGTACTGTAACATGTAGATAGAGCTTTCAACTTAATACAAATGTTCCTAAGCGAAGTACTATTATTACTCCAGCATTAGCCAAGTGGCCCTGATAAGACACTTTGGTGTTTATGCTGGTAGTACATGTAGTGTATGATAAAAACGTCATTAGCTGGAAAGTCTATTCATAGGAAAAGGCACAAATAGGAAAAGACACAAATTTGAAAGGTTGTTCTTGTAAGTTGTGAATGCCCAACTTCACACCTGGGTCAATGGTGGCCAGCAAATGTGATAGCTGGGTTTTTATTGCACTTCCCAATAAATGAGATGGATGACAAGGGATTAGATCATAACCACCTTAATGACCACCTTCCAATTTGTTAAATATTTTTATTTGTTTAAGTTGAACAGTACTGGAGCCCGTCTAATCAAGAGTTGCGATTTATCCATATCAATCGCAAGTCCTCTTATCGATCTCAAGTTTGCAATCCACTATCTCTTAAAGGTAAAGACCAGTAATGGTCATGCGATTGCATTGTGAAAGAAACGTTGTGGAATCGATCAGAAAAGGTTGATCATCTAGCATCTAGCATCTGCAAGGTTCTGGAATCATCAAAATGATAAGAAATTTGGCCCATTCTTCGTAAAGTTACAAGCACTATACACAGAAAGATGTATATGGGACTACCCTATATCTCTCACACGACCATGAGAGAAACAAATTTACCAAATATATGAATTAGTAGGCGGTTTCCCGGCAAATATTTTATCATGTATTAGTCAAAACATATTCTTTCACATGATTGGTAATGAGAGCTTTCATTTCATTTTTGTCTCGCCTGCGTAGCAAAAAGCGAGACATAGGCGCCGCTTTTCCGGTGACGGCGGCGGCGACGGCGGCGGCGGCGACATCAAAAACTTAACCTAAGGTTAAGTTTTTGAATTTTTGATATAATTTTTAAAGTATAGGTTCTTAGTCAATGAAACTTGGATTATAGGGCAATCAAGTATCCCCAATCATGTGAGTAGAATTTCAGATCACAAAGTCAAGGTCAAAGGTCATTTCAGGTCAACAGACTTGGACTATGTTGTAGCATCATCATCGAAAACTTAACCTAAGGTTAAGTTTTTGAATTTTTGATATAATTTTTAAACTATAAGTTCTGAGTCAATGAAACTTGGACTATAGGGTAATCAAGTATCCCCAATCATGTGAGTAGAATTTCAGATTACAAAGTCAAGGTCAAAGGTCATTTCAGGTCAACAGACTTGGACTATGTTGTGGCATCATCATCAAGATTTTCAAAATGCTTCGTTATTTTTCAACAGATTTTGATTCTGATTGTTTCATATGATAGGGCTAGGAGGGGGATTTAAAACTTGTACACAGAATCGTGAAATTCATTATCTATGCTAATTTATGCAAATTTATTTGAAATCACAAAAAATGCTTCTTCTCCTTCATTTCTCGACCGATTTTGATTTGGTTTGCTTTATCTGGTAGAGCTAACTTTGGTACACTAAACTTCTACACCGAATTTTGAAATTGTTCTCCATTAATTAATAATGGTAATTTATGCAAATTTTTTCCAAAAATAACAAAAATTGCTTCTTCTCCCTCATTTCTTGACCGATTTTGATTTGGTTTGCCTTATCTGGTAGAGCTAAATTTGGAACACTAAAGTTCTACACAGAATTTTGAGATTTTACTCCCATTGATTAATTATGATAATAATGCAAATTTATTCCAAAAATAATTTAAAAATCACAAAAAATGCTTCTTCTCCTTCATATTTCGACCGATTTTGATTTGGTTTGCTTTATATCGTAGAGCTAACTTTGGTACACTAAAGGTCTACACAGAATTTTGAAATTGTTCTCCATTAATTAATTATGGTAATTTTTGCAAATTTATTCCAAAAATAACAAAAATTGCTTCTTCTCCCTCATTTCTTGACCGATTTTGATTTGGTTTGCCTTATCTGGTAGAGCTAAATTTGGAACACTAAAATTCTACACAGAATTTTGAGATTTTGCTCCATTGATTATTTATGGTACTTTATGCAAATGAAATGAAATTATGTCCCTTCAAGGGCATCACATTTTTATTTTTTGACCAGTTCAAAAGTGTACCACGATATTTGTTGTTGCGAGATGCGGATGAGCACTACAATGTACGTCATTGACGTTCTGGTTTATCATATTGAATTGCGTTATGCAGGCGAGACCGCCGAGAGCGTTTCCCTTGTTTGAAATTGGGGCGTTACCAATACTGGTCTTTACCTTTAAGTACATTTACATACATGTAGTTGTGATTGATATAAATCGTAAATAAGTTGTGATTTAATAATTTCAACTCATTTATAAGAGGGGGACCAGGAAACAGTAATTTAACAAAGAAAATATCCCCCCCCCCCCCCAAAAAAAAAAAAAAACAACAAACAAACAACAACCCAAAAGGATTGTGGATATTAAGACAACCTACCTATAGAAGAGAGGAATGTTCTTTCCATTAAGAACTATTCATATTTTGACACTCTCTTGTCTTATTATTATCATCACAACTCTCTTGTCTTATTTTTTTTATCTTCATTATTATTATGTAAACCATTGTTATTATTGTCATCATTGTTGTTATTATTGTTATTGTTGTTGTTGTTATTTTGTTGTTGGTCAGAAAAAAAAAGAAAAAAAATTCAATATTGTCCACTTCTCTCATTTTCAGCAACTACGCCCCCACCATCAAACCCCAGCACGATGCCGAGGCCAAGGGCTGCCAGCAGATCCTGTGGCTGTACGAAGAAGAGCATTACCTGACTGAGGTCGGCACCATGAACATCTTCATCTACTGGGACAACGAGGCAGGCGAGAGGGAGCTGATCACCCCGCCCCTTGATGGAACGATCCTACCGGGCGTGACCCGACGTAGCTTGCTTGATCTTGCCAGGGAATGGGTGAGTATTACAAAAACAAAATCAACTCATCATGAATAAGATATTTACAATGTTGTGTTGGAAGGAGGTGAAATTCCCTAAAAGCAGGAGGCTTGTGGTGGGGTCGCCATAACAAAACTAAACCATCAATAAATGTGACCAAAATGTATTTTTGCATCCTTCTGCCAGGCAGGCAAGAAATATATTTCTATGTCTTTTCACGGCTCTGTGGCTTTCGTGAGTGTAGCATTGTAGGATTTGCTTGTAAATAAATCCCATTATTATTAATTATTAATCATAACATGTAGTTAAAGCTTCTATCCACCCTAAAATGTAGTAGACAAGCTTGCTATTAACTTAGAACATATTTCTGGTCAAGAAAGGTGAAAGAATCTATCTGGATAAAAAGAATTAATCCTTCACTGAATAGGAACTCGGGCTATTCATTGTCACCTATCTTCACTCCAGTGACCTCAAGGCAGCAGACAGCAAGAAATTGTTTGAATAATCTTTTATTATTACTTTATCTTTTTCTTCTAACAGGGAGATTTTAAGGTGACAGAGCGCAGGATTACAATGGCTGAATTCCAGAAGGCACTCGCTGAAAAAAGGGTAAGTACCGTTGGATGATTAATTGCCATGCAGGGTTGGCAAAACAGTTGACACTGATTTAAATTGATACAGAAAACTTTCATCAGTTGGGGATAATGATAACATGTAGTTTATAAGCTTCTACCAACCTTAAATTTGCAAGCTTTCGTCCACTCCTGTGGACTTTCTCAAGCTAAGTGATCAGTCTGAGTCACACCTTTGCTTCACTGCACTGACTGGTGTCCTGTGATCAAATGAAAGTTAGTGGATGAAAGCTTCCATAACAAATTTAAGGTTGGTAGAAGCTTTAAACTACCTGATTTAAATTGTTTTGTTGTCACGAATTTGAATTAGTTTCTTGATTTATTAAATCACAACAACAAAAATTGTCAAAGTGGGCACTCTAAAGTGAGGAATGGTAATATAATCCAGTGACCTTGGTAGTAATACTGCAAATAGTTTGGTCTGTTATTTGTAAAGCTGGTAAAGCACTTATTTAGAAACAGTTGTTATTGTTGTCGCCGACAGAATTTACTAATGTCAGAATAATTATGAACATACTCTTGTGGTTTTGCCTATATGTATTATGATGAAATACTTTGCAGAGATACAAGATTTTAACGCTATTTTAGAAACCAGTATGTATCAACAATCAGTTATGTCTTACGTGACACAGATCGTAGAGTTCTTTGGAGGCAGTTCAGTCAACTTGGTGTCCTATGATGTTTTTGTTGTCAGTTGACAGGATTTGCTCAGAAGTCTGAGTGCTCTTATGTCAGAAGTATTTTAGAAATAGACTCTTGTGATTTGTCCTACATTTTTTTTGATGAAATGCAGTGCAGAGAAATAAAAATGTTAATACAATATTGAGAAAATGTGTGATTTGTAGAGGTGTTGTGGTCTAGTGGCTAAGTCACCCGATTGCAGATCACAAGGTACGCGAATCAAATCCCAGCCCCGCACTAAGATTCATCTACATTTGCCACTATCCACCCAGGTGAAAAATGGGTACTCAGTAGTTTGCTCAGCATTGTTAGCGTCTGTCAAATGACGCCTGGGTGGAATACTCCCCAGGAAGTGGAGAAATGCATACATTATGTGCGGGCAAGCTTGAATCCGATGACAAGGGTAATAATTTATATAATGATATATCTATAGAGACATTGTCAATGTATTAAAGGTACTACGTCCCATTTGCAAGCCAAAAAATTGAAAGATAATACTAATTTCGAACTTCCCTAAAAAAGTTGGGGCTTGAAAATGTCTTCAAGTGGGAAAATAACGACTATTAGTTGTGAAATCGACTTAGGAGCTACAGAGCCAATAAGTAATAGTCTTGATTTTCAGACCATTGTACCGAATGGTCATACGTTTTATGCTGCGCAAAGATTAAATCAGTTTAATTTTGGCCATCACAAGAAGTGGGTTATTGATGTAGACAAATGCTCATGTACCCTTTCAGGGCTGTCGTTTAAAGCCGGTAACCGGTAAAACTTGCCGCCTATTCACTCGTTTCTTACCGGCTATAATTCCTATAATAAACCTTGCAAAAATCACAGAAAGTAGATCTAAATCAATGCTAATCCAAAATTTCCTTAATTTCGTCAAAGATATAATTAGTGCCGCACATACACGGCCGCAGTCGACGAAATCCCTTACGATCACGAACGCGACGTCGTCCGTACTTACCTAGACCTATCTATCTAACGTTACATCGCAGTTCTCCCCCCACAGCGCGTCGGCCAAGCCCGTCCCTACCCCATTGCGATCTCGGTGTGCACGCGAGAAGACGATGCACTGCACAAAATATATACACACTGATCATAACAAAACTGAAGCTAGCTCGCTGTAACCAAACTATCCGTTGCCGATTTGATATTTGAAGATCACGGAAACCGGGGCCTATACACGTGCGTGCAATGTCTAGAGACAACGTACTTTAGATTCTGAGATGCGCAAATCGGCAACAGAGTTTTGAACTCGGCTGAGTTTAGGCCGGCCACGGCCGTCCCCGGCGGACCCCCGCAGCTAGCTCGCATGATATATGCAGGCTCGCGCTCCGCGAATATTCAAAACTAACTTCCGATCGCTAATAATTTATCAGAGTCCTCTGGCTCAGAAGATCTCTGAAATCAGAATTATTCTGGTGATTGGTAAGAGTCTTGATGTACATGTAAGAAAAGAAATTCTGCAAACAAAATGACATTGTATAGACAGACAGTACATATCTCCCAAACTCACACTGTCCTGAATGTTTACGATTACAAATTATAATGCCTGGCTTTAAAGATGAAATTTAATTCGTCACACAACACACCTGGTACTGTATGTACATTTTGGACACTCACACAGTGCTGAGGTCTACAAAGGACAAGATATACTAAAATAGAAGCCAATCGGTTAATTCATTTATTTTATTTTCATTTATTTCCTTAAAAAAGTTGAATAAACAAATATACAGTGTCTTCACTTTGTCAGGAAAAACAGTGATATAACATTATAAAATGAACAGGAACTAAAGTAAATTCTTAAATGTATTCAATAATTTCATGTCAAAAAAAAATAATTAAATGAGAATTCATATGGGGAGCCAAATAAAAGTCACAAGTAAAACAAAAATCAAAATCTAGCCTCTGCTGCCCATTATTTAAATACTGTACATGTATTCAACAAATCATGATGTAGAAAGATTGAGTATGGTGCATCATCTCAGTTTAATTAAAAATTACAAAGTAATGGTACAAAGTGATAAAAAATTATCAACTTAATAACTTTTCTTATGAGTTATGATTGTTCATGTAATATTAAACATGAACAATATGTGTGTTTATTACAATATATGTGTAATACAAGGTAGGAAAGATAACTACAAATTTTCTTCTTAGGTATGCACCAGATTGCACGATTTCAAGTGGAAAATCCCAAAGGTCCCTACCATGGGAGGGGGGACACCCCCCTCCCACACCCTCCCCACCTCGGTCGCTTCGCTCCCTCGCAGTGATGGTACCTCCTATAAAATTCAAATTACCTCCTTCAAAAATAATTAACAAGACCCCTGCCTTTACAGCTCATTTTATGTATGTTATTACCAAAGAAGAAAAAAAGCTAGTCAGTCACTCAATAGTGTCTGACAGTGAAGTCTAGCAAGTGAACGGGTTTCCTTGCATAATTTGAATATTAGGACACTGCTAACATTTAAATTTAACAGATAGGACATACATGACATATTCATAACTCCTGCAAAGTTCTACAGAATTTGAGGTTGGCTGCAAAAGGGACATAATACCACAGAACTGTAAAATACGTAGAACGCTCATCCCTATTCACAATGCACAGATCGACGTGTGGCCGTTATGCGCGCTGGGAGATACGCTCGAGTGCACACGCCGCCATTTTGCTGGGTCCGCGATCTTTTCAGCTATCAAAGCCCAGTCGAACATAATGCACATGATGACCGTTAAATGCTTTTCTGATATTCTTCTCAGGGCATTATGATTTCGTCTTAGCTGCACTTGAAATTTGGAGTCGGCTTTTTCATATATCAATTAATGGCATGCGTTATCTTATTATATACAAGTTGAATTTGGTTTTTTTCATGAAGACCAACTAAACAAATTAACTTTTTAAAATCCCCTTTGAAGATAGGCCTACTATATAAACAGCTTCTTTTTAATATTATTTTTAGGGGGGGGTATTGATGATGACAATTAAATGCTTTTCTGATATTCTTTTCAGGGCATTATGATGTCGTCTTAGCAGCACTTGAAAATTGAAGTTGGCTTTTTCATATATCAATTAATGGCATGCGTTATCTTATTATATACAAGTTGAATTTGGTTCTCTTTCATGCAAGACCAAGATAAAACAAACAAGTTAACTTTTTGTAATCCTCTTTCCAGATAGGCCTACTAAACAGCTTCTTTTTAATATTATTTTTAGGGGGGGGGGGTTATTTATAGAGTTTACTGATACGAAATTATTCTCGTCCAGAGTGCCAAGACCCCTTCCACACACACATGCACGCATGTCATTCTTCAATAAACATATGCTAGCACATGTCCACTCAATTACCTTCATATATTTACATACAATGTACATCACAACAACAACAAAAGCATGTATAAAAAAAAAAACATAAGCAACAAAAAAAATATACAAAGAAGAGAGAAGAAGGCAAACTACCTGGAATAAAATTTGATAGACATGATGTTATTGGTATCCACTAAGTTCTTATGTTTATTCTTTCAAAATGAATTTAAGTTCACAATATCAATAAACAACTATAATGTAAATATGGTAAAGCGTAACAAATGGCAAATCATTGGCAAGTAATAAATTAGTACAATTAGTCAATGCATATTTAGTACCACAAGTAATAAATTATGATTACGGTACTTGTTCCATAAACCCTATAACCTGAAAAATCTCTCACACATGGAGCAAACTCATTATAAACTTATGATCACAATATAACAATAATCTATCAGAATACTATTTTGAGCCAGGTTCAAGGATCTTTTTTCTTTGCATTCTGTTGGTTTTTAGATGCTGATCCACAAAGTATTTCTTCATAAAACAAAGCAAATTTGGCATATGCTTTATTGATATCATTTAATAAATAGATGAATATGATGATGGAATTGTAATAAAAATTCAGAACTCCCTTATCATTTCAATTACTATTGTTCATCATCCATGGAATATTTGACAATCATTGTTATCTCACCCATGTGTAAAAAAAAAAAAAAAAGGTCATCAGCACCCATCACTATACTGTTTTGTTTTAGGATCATCGTATATATAAATTTCTGCAACCATCTCTTGTGACATGAATTGGCACAACAAAGGCAAGTAAAGCATATTACCACTAAAACTCAACTTATACCGTTTCAGTCTACATACATGAGCAACCAATTAATTATCTGAATTTAGATTTCATTTACAAAATAAAAGAAAATGCTGCTGCAAACTTTTCTTTACACATATCAATTTCCATTTTTCTGGGCGATTGAGACTTAACAGCAAATTAGAACTGGAAAGACTACGGTACTTGGCAGTTATCACATCGATATCAAATTTGATGAGATGAACAATAAAATTGACCTGGTACTGGCTACACTTCATTGGACATAATGCACTTTGAAGATAAACAAAACTGTAGTGAGAAAGTATACATCCTAAATAAAACAGATATGTCCTAATCATGACATTCAACAGTTTTCTTGAAAACGATATTGCATCACACTAAATTGAGCACACCTCACATCAATCTTCACTAGTAAATCTGTACAATATAACAAATATATAGAAATCTTAGGTTACATATATGTATGTAAATTATTATGGCAAAGGCAAGTTAAGTAAATTGCCACAGACTTAAACATCATTTCAGTGACGAAATTATGTAAACAACATGTATCAATAATAAAAAAACCAATTGTACATTGTATGAAACATAGCATGAACTTCTTCTATGACAAAACAAAATGACACAAAAATGCCAGAATCAACACATTACAAGCATCCACTCATGCCAAAAACCTGGAGATTATAATACCTAATACATTGGACTAAATATTGAAAAAGTCACCACCAAAGAGTTGCGTTGTATCTTTAAATAAGACATTGATGATTGTGATAAACAAACTGAAAAATATCACTGAGTTACTCAAGAACATTAATAAAATGAATTCAACAAAAAGTACAAGTACTTATCATATCCCTCTATAACTGTATCCTCAACCTCAAGCTTGGTCCTGGAGATTTACATAATTCATGGATGAGAAAATATCTATTGAATGAGCTTGTGATTAGGATTGAAAATTCACTGTTCAATGGCATATGACAGTCAGTTCCTGTTATTGTTAACAGAGTTTGTATTTGTTGTTAAAAATTAAATTACAAATACAAACTAGGGGTCTATGTATGATCTTGTTCTGCACGACATCTCTTTCAAGGATTTTGGGGGACTGCATTCAGCATGAACACACTGACGTCTTCAAGTAGTTTGGGTCTGACCAGTGTATGCATTTGATATGCCGGCTCCTGCACTCTCCAGAGCGAAAGTTGGAGTAATCTTTCTGTTGCAGCTTGGATCGTGGTTGAACAGACACCCATGAGAATGGAGCATAAATTGCCGTTGGATAGTCTAAAATGACAAGAGAGACAAATAGAGAGATAGGAGAATGCAAACTTGCGATTATTTGGAGGACTTGCGTCGTTGCGATTAATCCAAATCAACTGATTAATCCAAATTCAAATTCACTAATATTAATAAATGTAAGACAGGGTCCTGGTCTAGTCTATAATATAGCCTAGATATAAGATATATAGGCTGTGCTGAAATAATCTTATTTTGTTTGTAACTGTCTGTGTGCGATTAACTTCATTTGTTGTTCCATTAAAATAAAACGTTAAAATGGATACATGGGACTACATATTACAAAAATCTTTAAACATCACTGATAGACTCATTAAACTCTAATAATTCATTACTGCGTCGGTCTATTAAACTTACCTGTAGAAAGTCTTTCCACATCCTTTCTACCGACGATTGGTGCAGTTAAATGCCGTACAAAACGGCATAGTGCTTGGTAAACAGTCACAAATTAAACGAATTCCAGCCCGTCTATGAGAAAAAGCGGCGAACACAACAGAGGACCCACAAAAATGGCGGACGTCACGTGATCACGTGCGAGCGCTGGCCACATTTTTCGCACCCCTATGATCCTTCTACGTATTTAAGAGTTATGTGCATAATACCTGTAATAAGTGCTATATAAAAGCGGAATATTATTATTATTCAATAAGTATATGTTTTCTTATGTCATACAGATCGTCGAGTTCTTTGGTGCGGGTACAGCCTGCGTGGTGTGTCCCATTGGTAAGATCTTGTTCAAGGGAGATATGATTGATATCCCAACCATGGATAATGGAGCAGAGTTGTGCAAGAGATTCTACAATACACTCATGGATATCCAGGTATGTACGCCCTCTCTAATGCTCTTTCTTTCTCTCTATCTATCTATCTGACTTTTTCTTACTCTCTCTTTCTGTCTTTATATCTGTCTCATGGATATTCAGGTATGTAAAATCCTCTCTTTATCTCCTTCTTTCTCTATATCTATCTGTCTCTCTCTTTCTTTATTTCTCTCTCTCTCTCTCTCTCTCTCTCTTTATCTGTTTCTCTCCCTCTCTCTCTCTTTTTTTCTCACTCTCTCTGTCCCATGGATATTCTGGTATGTACGCCTTCTCTTTATCTCTTTCTTTCTTTTTCTCTCTCTCTCTCTCTTTATATGTCTGTCTGTCTGTCTCTCTCTCTCTCTCTCACTTTATCTTTCTCTCTATCTCTCTTGCTCTGCTCTCTCTATGTCTTTATATGTCTGTCTGTCTCTCTCTCTCTCTCCTTCTTTATCTTTCTCTCTATCTCTCTTGCTCTCTTGCTCTGCTCTCTCTCTCTCTCTTTATCTTTCTCTCTATCTCTCTTGCTCTCTTGCTCTGCTCTCTCTATGTCTTTATATGTCTGTCTGTCTCTCTCTCTCTCTCTCTCTTTATCTTTCTCTCTATCTCTCTTGCTCTCTTGCTCTGCTCTCTCTCTCTCTCTTTATCTTTCTCTCTATCTCTCTTGCTCTCTTGCTCTGCTCTCTCTATGTCTTTATATGTCTGTCTGTCTGTCTCTCTCTCTCTCTCTTTATCTTTCTCTCTATCTCTCTTGCTCTCTTGCTCTGCTCTCTCTATGTCTTTATCTGTCTCTCTATCTCTCTTGCTCTCTTGCTCTGCTCTCTCTATGTCTTTATCTTTCTCTCTATCTCTCTTGCTCTGCTCTCTCTATGTCTTTATATGTCTGTCTGTCTGTCTGTCTCTCTCTCTCTCTCTTTATCTTTCTCTCTATATCTCTTGCTCTCTTGCTCTGCTCTCTCTCTCTCTTTATCTTTCTCTCTATCTCTCTTGCTCTGCTCTATCTCTCTCTCTCTCTTTATTTTTCTCTCTATCTCTCTTGCTCTCTTGCTCTGCTCTCTCTCTCTCTCTTTATCTTTCTCTCTATCTCTCTTGCTCTCTTGCTCTGCGCTCTCTATGTCTTTATCTGTCTGTCTCTCTCTCTCTCTCTCTTTATCTTTCTCTCTATCTCTCTTGCTCTCTTGCTCTGCTCTCTCTCTCTCTTTATATGTCTGTCTGTCTGTGTGTCTCTCTCTCTCTTTATCTTTCTCTCTATCTCTCTTGCTCTCTTGCTCTGCTCTCTCTCTCTCTTTATATGTCTGTCTGTCTGTGTGTCTCTCTCTCTCTTTATCTTTCTCTCTATCTCTCTTGCTCTCTTGCTCTGCTCTCTCTCTCTCTCTTTATATGTCTGTCTGTCTGTGTCTCTCTCTCTCTCTTTATCTTTCTCTCTATCTCTCTTGCTCTCTTGCTCTGCTCTCTCTCTCTCTTTATATGTCTGTCTGTCTGTGTGTCTCTCTCTCTCTCTTTATCTTTCTCTCTATCTCTCTTGCTCTCTTGCTCTGCTCTCTCTATGTCTTTATCTTTCTCTCTATCTCTCTTGCTCTCTTGCTCTGCTCTCTCTATGTCTTTATCTGTCTGTCTCTCTCTCCCTCTCTCTCTCTTTATCTTTCTCTCTATCTCTCTTGCTCTCTTGCTCTGCTCTCTCTCTCTCTTTATATGTCTGTCTGTCTGTGTGTCTCTCTCTCTCTTTATCTTTCTCTCTATCTCTCTTGCTCTCTTGCTCTGCTCTCTCTCTCTCTCTTTATATGTCTGTCTGTCTGTGTCTCTCTCTCTCTTTATCTTTCTCTCTATCTCTCTTGCTCTCTTGCTCTGCTCTCTCTCTCTCTTTATATGTCTGTCTGTCTGTGTCTCTCTCTCTCTCTCTCTTTATCTTTCTCTCTATCTCTCTTGCTCTCTTGCTCTGCTCTCTCTATGTCTTTATCTTTCTCTCTATCTCTCTTGCTCTCTTGCTCTGCTCTCTCTATGTTTTTATCTGTCTGTCTCTCTCTCCCTCTCTCTCTCTCTCTCTTTATCTATCTCTCTTGCTCTCTTGCTCTGCTCTCTCTATGTCTTTATCTGTCTCTCTCTCTCCCTTTCTATTTCTCTGCTTTGATTTCCTTTCTGGTTCTAAAGGATTTCTTGTTGATATCTTGCTGCACAATGTCTACTGGACCAGGGGAGTGTTTCACAAAGATCCTAAGTCGAACTTAACTCTAAGTTGGACTTGAATATTATGGAGAGCCATTTGTAGCCTTAAAATAAAATGTATTCAAAAGCGAAAAATCAAGTATTTTAGATTTTTTATAAATTTCACATCAAGAACATGAAATCTCCTTGATAATAGAAAATATGAATGATTTGAGTCAAAACTTTATGCATTTAAAATCAACTTTTACAAAACATTTTCAAAGATGCTAATGGCTTTCCATAATTGTTAAGTCCAACTTAGAGATAAGTTCAACTTAGGATCTTCGTGAAACACCCCCCTGAAGTGTAATCACTTATTGTATCACTCAGAATTAACCCCGTTTTGAGAGGCTTCTAGCCCTTGCCTTCCCCCTCTCCCCCCCCCCCCCCCTCCTCTATCTCTCTCTCTCTCTCTCTCAGTCAAGGAAAGCTAAAGGATTAAGAGTATCATCATCATCGTCACTATTATTTCTTTGTCTTCTTTTCTCCTCAGTACGGTAGGATCAGTCACCCCTGGGCCATGGAGATCGACGAGCTGATCGACCTCGAGCTCAGCGACGAGGAGTCGACCAGCATCAAGGCCAACTGAACAGAAGCCCTCCTCATCCCCGGAGGCCACTGACCTTTGAGATCAAAGGTCATCAAGATGGGTCCAGTCCTTGCCACGGATGACCGTTTGTATATCGATATAGTAACCGACTTCACCCCTGATCCAACACCTTGTTATCTCAAGTGCTTCAAGTTCAGTCAAGGCTCGTTCTGATAATGTACTATGCAGTTGCTTCATGACTTGGTTGTGCAATCTTTTTAGACTATTTATATTTTCCCTCTCTGTATTCATGGTGATATGTTCCTTTAACTTTATTGGTAGTAGCCGATGGGTACAGCTTTGTTTTTGCCTAGCTGCTAGGTCAGGCAATCTTTATGTTTTTCATGTCATATCTTTCTTCCATGTATTCAGGCTATAATGCTTCTCTAACTTTTTCTCTCAATCCTTCGACTACTGAATCCTTTCATTTGCATAGTGTTAACACAGGGTATGTCATGTGTTAACGGGTAAACGAAACGTCTTTTTGATAGGGGTCCGGATTGAACTTTTTGGAGTCCTCACACATAAGCCCTGTACAAAATCTACAAATTAATACAGGGTATGCCATAGGTTAACGGGTTAACGAAACGTCCAAATCGTTGAAAGTGTCGCTTCTCAAAGTGGTGAAACGTCGGTTAAAACGTCTGCTTTTGCCCCGTCTGTGTCCATGGCTCCACTTTAGCTTTTTTTGTTGGATGGGGGTCTCCATTAAAATTGAGTCTTTACTAATGAGCCCTATGTAAAAATTTAACATTTCTGAATTTGGGGCCTCCAGACTTAGATTTTTCGTCTGCACCTGCCCTGCTGGCTACACAGGAGACTTTGTGGGTCCCGGGCACCCGTTAGTATTGAGCCCTGTAAATGTATTTTGTATATAAAACTTGAAATAGCAATAATAAATTATGTGAAATCACATAGCATTTATGTTTCCATTCACCTTATAAAATTATTTCAGACTTTTTAGTGACATGGTATTTGTTTTACCTTTTACTATGAATTAATCTCACTGTAAAGTTGTTGCACAAAAGGATTGTTTATATTCATTGGTTTTGTTTGCATGAGAGAATTGAAGAAAATGAAACAAAAGTTGTTTAAAATTGTGTTCTTGCCCTCTTGAAAATATTTAACCTTTTTTTTTTTGGAGCTGTTTATTTTCAGTTCAGTTGGAGTCATCAAAGTTTTTTTTTCTTTTTGGCATACTCTTTTAGTTTAGCTGTGGGATTCTTCCATATAAAAAAAGAAAGGCAAAGAAAATTGCATGAATTCTGAACTACATTAAGAGTAAGCAACATGATTGTACAGTCAAACCTGTCTTTAGCGACTGCCCAAGGGAAACACAAAAAGTGGTCTTTGTAGACAGGTTCCTTTACTACATATTTCAATGAGAAACCATTTTCAAGGGAAATACAAAAAATGTGGTCTTTGCAGACAGGTGGTCTGTGTAGACAGGTGGTCACTTAAGCAGGTTTGACTGTATCTTAGGAGGTATCCTCAGGGCCGGAAGGGTATTAACTCATTTCATTTATCACAGAGTTAACACCCTTCTGGCTCTCAACAGACTGTATGTTCTGAAGAAGAGAAGAAAGGAGTTATGAAAATTGTAAAAATGAAAGGCGAAGGCGATACCAAAAATAAAAAATATTGTTCCTTATTTCATCCTGATGTGTAGACTTATAGAATTTGGAACAAGATGAGATAAATTTTATTTTTATAATGTATTTGTGCTCTCTGCCTGCTGTGCATCTTTTTTGTGTGTCTCTATCAATAGGTTGCAACAGTTATATAATGGTTTAAATATGATTATTACAGTCCCACTTTTGACCTTTTTATTGTTAAAATATCGAAAAGGCCTCAATGATGGCAAGTTTCATGGTGGTCATCTTAGCCAGTTTGGTTAACTTATTTCAGCCGCAAATCCTTCTCGAGAGTTGGTGCTTATTATCACCTCGACATGTATGACTGATTCACATTTGAATCACATGTTCCCCATCAGCCAATCAGGATCGAGCTTTCGGCAGGTCAAGGTTGAAATCTCAATTGTAATTTGCTTTTGGGGAGCCTGCGATCGGTAATGTGAATTTAAAGGGGAAGTCCACCCTGAAATTAAGTTAGTTTTAATAGGAGTAGAAAAATGAGAGAAACAAGTCAGTGAAAGTTTGAGCAAATTCCGATTAAAAATAAGGAAGTTAGGATTTTTTAAGTTGTGATCAATCAAACACAAATTGGCAACTCTATGACGTAAAATGCGAGCTCAACTTCCATTTGCTTAGTACTAAAAAAATCTAAAATTTTCATTTTCCCTCAAGAAAAATTTCAACCATACATGCACCCTAAATATAATAATTGCAAATATGTTTCTATACTCCCCCTGCAAGGAACAAATATATATTCCGTCATCAATAACGAAGAAAACATGATTTTATGGAATATTATGCACAAAGCAAATGAAGGAGAGCTAGTATAATACGTCACAGAGTTGCCAATTTGTATTTGATTGATCACAACTTCAATAATTCATAACTTTCTTATTTTCATTCAGAATTTGCTCAAACTTTCACTCGCCTGATTTTCTTATTATTCTGCCTCTATCGAAACAACTTATTTTGGGGGTGGACTTTCCCTTTAAGAGACACGCCCAAAGGCATGTTCAGACGTGACGAGGTTACCGCCGCAAAATGGGGCGTTTTTTAATCGTATGAATGAATGGCAACTGCGTGTAAAGGTCCTGCATGTACTCAATGAGCTCTATGAAACAGTGAAACCTGTTTATAAAGACCACCCAAGGAGACAAGAAAAGTGGTCTCTATAGGCAGGTGGTCTTTATGTAAAGGTTCATTTAGTACATGTTTCAATGAGAAAACATTTTCAAGGGAAACAAAAAATGTGGTCTTTGTAGACCATTTTCAAGGGAAACAAAAAATGTGGTCTCTATAGGCAGGTGGTCTTTATGTACAGGTTCATTTAGTACATGTTTCAATGAGAAAACATTTTCAAGGGAAACAAAAAATGTGGTCTTTGTAGACAGGTGGTCGCTAAAGCAGGTTTGACTGTATAAGATACTTAAATGTGAAGCGTATTACATCATCATATAACGTCATTATACAAACAAATTATTTTGTTGCGCCAAATCTGAACGAGGCTTCAGGATGATCATGAGTTTGGGTTTCCCATGTGCTGCTTGTGTGCTTTGAAAGAATGCAATTAAAGGGCCCAAGGTTTTCTAAATGTGCTAGAAACCTTTTTATTTCTTCAGTTAAGCATATTAAAACTATAAAAAAGATAAAAGAGCAGTGTATCTGGCATATATACATGTATGGCTTTCTTGGAAGGCATACATTATTGATAATTGCATGATTAAACACACTTGTGGTATAGTTCATCAGGGAATTATTGAGAGAAATCATAAGAAATTTGTTTTTAAATGCATTAGTGTAGCTAGGAAGTATGCCTTCAATGAGATAAGCGGAAACAACAATATTCCTTGTTATTTTTATTGTTTTGTTATTATTATTATATTCTTTTTTACATATTCATTACCTTGCTTAGACATGAAAAAGAATCCAAAACTGTTCCTTTTATGTGAATGTGATCAGCTGATGTAAATGTGTACTTTGCTGATTGTTTGATTCAATGAAATGATTTAAATACACAAAAAGAAATTAATGAATAAATAAATGGCAGGATCTCTGCAGGGTGGTTCACAAACAGAAATTCAAAACATGTACATTTGCAAGTATGAAATGGTTCGAGTGCAGCAATTGGGAAATGGACGGTTATTCTCATTTGATATATTGAATTCTTATGTTCATTCATTCATATTTTTGTTAACAGTCTCATATGGTTTTGTGTTACAATATTTAAGTCGCCTTGTGCACAAATTTGTTTTTACTGTAGAAATAAGGAATTAACAAATATTAATATATGAGGTTATTCTTGTCAAAAGTATTCAAGGTGGTAAATATTCTTTGCTAGTACTATTCCTGCTATATATTCGTTGCTAAATTTATTGCACAGTGTATTCCTACAAAAATATTTTGGTGTGCTGTTTTCATTTTTGTTGTGTACTGGTAGGTAAGAAAATATGGTGTTTTCACTACACAAATGTTCATGGAAAATCATATAATCAATTATGAATTCAGATGAAATTCAAAGAATATCCTGTAAGTCTGGGTAAAATCTTGAGCAAAACAATTAGATTTGATTTTTCCTTTCATATCAAATTACAGTAATATTTTATCACATGTGGCATGATCAACTCTCATTTTGTTGTAATAACATTTTTTCTGTTTTTCCCTTGGGGAATATTCCCTCTCTGGATGTTTGTGTGTGTGTGCTCTGTGGCATGGGCAACAGTTCGGCAAATATGTTCTCAACAAAATTTCTTCGCACAGCTGATAAAGTTTTATGTGTGAATAAATCAATTTACAAGCAGCTAGAGAGGTTCATTCAATATTTTTATGTATTTATTTTACTTTATGGCAGCTCTGATACAGCGAAGATTTTGATCTGAAAAACATAATTTACCATGTGTCTAGTTATAAGTTACCATGTGTGTAGTTATAAGTTTTAGATATGTGTATCTAATATTAGAAGGAAACAAAATAGACAGTGATCATATGTTCACTACTCTTCCTCTATAGTTTTTTTTTAAGTTACGTTATGAATAAATGAATTAAACATTTACCTGAAAAAGGAATTTTGATGTCTATCAAGAAGCTTTTTATGGAGAGGAAACATGATATTAGAGTCTGGGAAATTGATTTCATATTTTAATTAAGTTTGAGTTGTGGGGGCTCAGTTGTATCCAACAATAATGGTAACAGTGTCATTTTACAATTATATATGTGTTTGTATGTGCCTGATTGACTTTAGTTATTATTCTTATGGGAAACTAGACTATAGTGTATAAAAAAGGAATATGAATTTCTTCTCTTTTTTGTGTGTACATGTATGTGTTTATGGAAGGCTGAAAATGGAGATAAATGTTACAGATATTTTAAAGCTATTTATTTAGTTTTGTCCGTTAAATATAATGCTTATTACATTTTAAACAAGAAACAAGATTAAATTCAGATGTTCGTCAGATTATTGGTATTTTTGTGTCTTCAACTGTAAAGTATAAATATATTTTCCCATTTTTCTCTGATATTTGTAATGGTATGCTCATGCAGAGGGGTTTCAATTTAAATGAGCTTCGTTGGCTTTATTTTTGTGTGTGCAGTTGGCTGTGGTGAGACAATAATGTGTGCAAATACTGTATCACATATGGAACTTTTGCAAAAATAGAAGTAGATGTAGTATGTAAAAAAATGCCAAAATCCTTAAAAATATATAGGTGTAAACAAATCTTTATTCATGTGCATTGTCTAAGAGTCTGCCTGACATAGCATTAAGAATGTATATATCTGTCAAGAATTATATCTCCTTAATTTGTTGATGAGGTAGCATATAATGTCTAAGACATTCAACCCATCCTTTCGAGGCTGATATTGTCAAAGGTTTAGCCTGACATATCAGTAAAAAAAAAAAACTGAAAAGTACAGAGTAGCTGATTAATGAATTACAATAGGTGTTTATTTAACTTAAGCAAGTGATATATTTTTGGTGTAATATTATATATGACACTGTGTCCTCCTAGGTGAATTATATTCCTCTTGCAATACCGTGGTTAATGATTTATTATAATTCATATTTTTAGCACACACTTGGTATCTTACACCCATTTTGTTGACTGTATATATTTTACGTTTGCACTGCTGTCAAATGATATGAGAGATGTGAAAAATAAAGAATATATATTTAATGTCATGCTGTATGATCATCTTTTCTTTTGCGACGTGATTTTACACTGGTAAGGACAGTGGATATTTGTCATATTTAAGAAAGTAGTTTGAAATGGGGATAGAGAAAGAGATATAGTGATACAAAATAGAGAGAGGAAGGAATTAAGGAGGGAGAGAGGTATAGAGAGACACAAAAAGAGAGACCGAATACCGAGAGAGAGAGAGAAAAAAAAAAAGAGGGACAGACAGAGAAAGAGAGAGAGAGAAAGAGAGGGACAGAGAAAAGGAGAGAAGTAGAGAAAGAGAAAATAAGAAAGAGACTTACTGGAGAGACATACAGAGAAAATATAGAATATACTAGACAAAACACAGGATAACAGATTGAGACAGACAAATCAAAATTTGCAAAAGAAAACCAAAAAATAATTGACAGACAAGATACCGACATAGGGGCTAGATCTCTAGTTGTAGATATTCTTCAGAAAAAGAGATCAAGGATTTAAAAATCTTACTGGTAGTTAAAAGATAATTGAAAGCATAGATGCATCTATGACGGACCAAAAAGCACAACAGAATATAGGCTTTTGTTATCTATGTTTATGAAATGAAGGTTATCAATCATTTTCAAGGAGATAACAAGAAAAATGAAGGAGACAGAATGAATGATAGCAATAAAGGTATGACGTTTATTTTTTGTTACGTCATTATAGACCTAGTAGCATAGGGTAGGAAGAAATGGACTTAAGAGTGAACTTTAGGAACAAAAACTTTAGAAACAAAAAATTACCACCAATCTTAAAATGAACTAAGAACAAAACTACATTGAAGTGAAAACAAAATCATGCCCTACACTCATACCCATCAAAGGAAGGGAAACAGAACAAAATGCAATCTCACTTCTGCTGAGAATCTCAACTCGTCCTAACAAACAACCTAGAGCGAAACTGTGAAGGCGAACCTACTTTGGGACTAAAGCTTGGTAGAACAAGGATGCGACGCGTGACGATTCGTTTTAAACATGTTACGTCAAGCCGACGTAATTTTTGGTCAAAATAACTATGTATCCTGCTAAAAAGTGGCCATGAAACAGGAACAAGGATCATTAGCATGATGCAGCAATATATCTTTTGAAAGGTAAATATTCAGCCACTCTGTTATTTCTTTATTTCTGTAGAAATGTATCGGCTAGCTCATGAATTGAGACTGAGACTTGAGAGTGAGACTGAGTGAGAAGGAGAACTGAGTGTTGTCTCGGTGCCACGGGCCGGAAGCGCCGGAAGGAATGGTCTGATTTCTCGAAAATAATGAAAATAAATGTTCGGTCAATAAGTTTACTGTTTAGTTTCAGAAAATAATGGTGCCTTAAAAAAGTAAAATGCTATAACTTTAAGAAATAAGGGAATAAGGCTATATATTGTGAAGGTGAATTTTTGACACAACTTGTCGCAATTCACAAAAAAAAATTCACTGATTCAGCTTTTTTTCTTTCTCTCTTCCCCATCTGCATGATCTGACTTTAGAGAGAGTGAGTGATTGAGCTGAGTGACAGAACAAAATGGAGAGTCTAGTTTCTAATAACAAGGAACAAGGATATCTTCTTAAACGTGGACAAATCACGTACGCGTCCTAAAAAATAAGGATCATCCGCATTTTCGCTGACATTTTTTTCTTTGGTGCTCTGCGGTTGTTGGGTTCCTGATCCCGCGTAATAGAATACCCCCAGTTTACTGTCTTCTTCAATGGGTTGTTCGTCTTCCCTAGGATTTATCGCTCATAACGTGAAAGTCCCTGTGCAAAGTCAATGTGATATGCATCAATTTATACAGTGTCGGACATGCATGCATGCAAGTCTTAAAAGATTTACGAAGCCCTGCTTGTAAACATCTCCTAATTCCTGTTTGAAATCGATTGTCAGATAACCAACCCATTTGGACACACAACGTGTTGCTATGTATACTAAAATAGGAGTTAGACCTTACTTTGAAAATTTCGCCTGTGACTTAATTCCTAAAGTTCTCTCTTCTTTCTGCTTTAACAGATGTCTTTAAGCCTTTAAAGGCTCAACATCAGCGTGAAACAACAAGAAGCAGCCGTCTCCAATCATCTACAGCATGCAGGGTCTTAAAGTGAGTAGAGGGGAAGTAGAGATGAAGATGGGCTCCACTTCTCCTGAAGGTCACCTTGATAATGGCTGAAAGTCACCTTGAGAATGGCTGAAGGTCACTTACATGGATGAAGGTCACTTTGAGAATGGATGAAAGTCACCTTCATTAGATGGGTGGTGCTCATTATGGCCTTGCCTAAGGAGGAAGTCAATTTCTCATCGCCTGCAAGCTGATTTTCTTTAACGATTTGTTCTTTCTGTCTCTCTCTCTCTCTCTCTCTCTCTCTATTTCTGCCCCCTCTTTATATTTCTGCCCCCCCCCCCCTCTGTTTCTGCTCCAGCTCTCTGAAAGAAAGAGGTCCCTGACACAAAATTGAAAATTACATTTCCCCCATTTCTACTTTCATCTGCATTCACTCCATTTCTCGTTCAGGGGGATAATTTCAGACATGGGTCAAAACATTTGACCAACCTTATAATCAGTGAATGCAGTGTTTAGATCAGTGATTTCCTCGAGTAAACAAGATAAAAGGCTTCATTGCCAGAGGAAAAGATCGGGGAGTATTTTCTTTGCACCTGAAGGACGTAGAGAATAACAAAAGTATCCCTGTAGCATTGGTGTAAAAGCTACATGTATTAACTAAGTTACTTTTATAGGATGAACTATTTCATCACTTTGGTGTGGCATTAATCCTCATTACCAAGTCTCTCAGAGCTTTTGGTCCTCTTGTTGCTAACTTAAAAGCATTCATATGCTTTCTTAAAACCAACCATCGAATAACATGATTTGGCATGTACTTGTACCAGAAGGTACTTTACAGGAAATTATTTGTTTTATAAGTTGAATTAAATCTTCTTTGATGTTCCAGGGTTTTTGCTAGAAGATAGTTTTCCCCTTTAGGCACTTAATAACCAGGCAGTCCTTGAAACAAACAGTATTCCAAACCTTTTAAAAACTGTAACTCTAACTGTACTCTAAAACAGTGAAACTGCAACAGCTACATGAAACAACTAGGTTTACCCGATCCCTTTATCTACATGTAGATTGTCGACACAGATATGTGTTGAAGACTTCAAGTACATGTATGGGGAACAAACTTCCATAAATTAATTTCCTATTACGGTATGTTTTATATTGTAAAATGCATGTGGAACGAGGTAAGTGAAGGGGTCTTAAACACTTTAAACAAGAGCACTTTATTTTTCCCTTTTTGTAAACGATGGGAAGGTTCCAGGAGCTAATTTTGTTGTAGTAGGGATGTGACATATGAGTCAAATTAAAATTAGAGCAGTGATTTTCAAGGGAGATTGCACTAATAAAGAGGTATTTTGGAGCAGACAAATAATTTTTGACCAGTATTAGAGAAATAATAATAATACAACGCAAGTAACACAACATTTTTTAACCGCTTAATATCATAAGCATAAGAGAGGATATCCTAATAAAGACATAATGTTTGATGAATAAAATATGAGGGAATATTAATTTGCAGCAGAAGTGAATGATATTGTAAAGTTTTAAGGAATTATGAATCTGGACGCTTAGGGGTTGTGGTTATAAAGGAACTGTTATGACTGTGTGTAAAGTAGAAAGTGGGGAAGGACTTTTAGCACACATGGGGATGAGGCAAGTGTGAGTTCCAGCAATATCGAGGAAAATAGGAAATTAATTTTGGAGCGTCTGACCGATAATAGTTGAGCCGTTCGTATTGGACACCGTATTAAAAGAGGCAGAGTGCCTTTACCGCAAATGAAGCCGCGTCTCCCCGAGATGTCGCAATTTCTGTGTTTGGCCGTTGACATAACATTTTTGCTATACCTGTAAGAAACAAGAAATAATAGCTTCAAGCAGACTTTATGCAGCCTTCTGAGGAAGCCATAAACTTGAGAAGCCCCTCCACAGACATCCCTGATATTCTCGATACATTGAGCTTCCACGTTTCTGTTATTGACTGTGACGAAAAGTGTTGCTCTTCCCGGATTAATTAAAACATGAAACAGACTTCCTGCAACTTTCTGAGAAACGGTGGACTGCAGTACTCGTTTGAGTGTTCAGCAAGCCTTCAACCTGATGATTCATTGGAAGTGCATATGGGGCTTGTTTAACATAGGACAACCATTGAAGAAGCTGGAGACAGTCATCTTCTGAATGAAACATTGAAGTGGAATAAAGTATGCAATTTTGTTATCCTGCTCATCTAAGGACATGTGATTGCTCTATTTTCACCTTGATTCAAAAGACTGCAAAGAACAGTCACCAATACAAAAATGCTGATCAAAAAGAAAATATGTGGCATAAATTTGTAAATTTGCTGACGGCAGGCATTGTGCAAGTGTATATTTGTACATGTGTGCAGGATAATAACTTTAGCAAGATTATCAGCTCTGCAACACTACATCTATTCGTAATATCACATCTACAAGCAATAGATTGCCATCTAAGTCTCTGTCCAGTGACCACTCATGAAGGCATCTGCTCTGTGAAGAATTTTGTAATTGGAAGCAACATGATAACACTTGTCCAAATTTCCAAAGCCATTACTCCTCCAACATGTTTTGAAGGAGGCCAACTATTATTTTTGTGTGAAACTTTGAAATTGATCAGCATCTACCCCGAACTGACTCTGATATTGTTCTCAAATCGGTCCCTATACCGCAGGCCTGGAATATTTGAGACTCATTTCTTGGGACAGTCTGCTCACAAAACTGAACCAATCGTTATCAGGAATAACCGTCTTGTTAGATTTGCTTCTGATCGTGTCGGTAAACCATGAACACCGCTTCAACGGAAATATTCGGTCGGTCGTTACCGAGATGTAATATACGCGTGCGAAGAGCCGATACTTGTTAAACTTGTCTCTTGATTATTTTTAATATTTCTTGTTTCTGTGAAGGACAGAGAACACATAGAATCATAGATTTACAAGGCTACATGTAAGGTTCATGCTCTTGTAGCAATAGTGTACTTTATGTACTTGTAATAGCTCACACTTGCCTCCAGAAGAAAGATCCTAAAGTGATTTTATATTCATTTGCACATTTTTGTTTGCAATCAATAGATTTTAATTGCATTATAAACCGGAAATAATACAAAATGTATTAATTGATAAGTTACCGCAGGGAATCGGGGCTACTGTTACGCTGAATTCCGCATACCGGTACAATATGAATAATACACCTAGGGTAAACCTGCCGCGGGATCTCCTGAGCAGAAAGTCTTTCGGTCACCTCCAAGAACTATATTTTTAGGTTAGAAAAACAGCCCCCCTGATTTTTCGTTGAGTAACATCATTTCTCGGTTTCGCGTTCTCATATCTTTGTGTTCCGCGTGCACTTTTTGTACATTATGCATGTACTGTACACAGTACCGGGAAGAAAACCGTGTATAATGTTTCTCTCGGATCAGTCGTATATTTTTGGGAATCTTCAAATTTGGAAGTAGCGATTGCGTTTCATCAGGCCGATCTTGAGACGTAAATGCAGAATATCGGAGTTAAATGTGCATCTCTATTAGTCGTAGGACTTATACTGCGTAGCCTTGGATCAAGACTCTTCATCATCTGTGTGCGGACCTGCCTAGCCTTGGATTCAGCCTGCTCAACATCGCTGTAAAGATCAGCGTATTCTTGGACTTTGCCAGCTCAACGATTTAGTGAGGATCCACAGTTTGGAATTCAGCGTGTACAAAAACACTGTGAAAATCTGTTTCGTTTTGGATTCGCTCCCTCTTAATTATATTTGAGGACCTGCTTAATCATGGATTCAGCTTGATTCAACTTAAATCTTTGATGACCCGCTAGTTTTGGATCAGCCTGTTCATCATTTCTTCAAGGACCTGTTTCATCTTCAACTGTACCTGTTCAACTTTGAAGTTACACCTTCATCTAGACTTTCATCATTACTGTTAAGTTCATCCTACAGTGGAGTCTTGAAGTTATATACATTTAGCGCACCTACTCTTGAACGTTTAAAAGCTTTCATTGTGTATTGTGACAACAGACGTGTACGCAGCATCGACAAAGGTAAACTCTCACTGGTACAACTGATCAAAACTTCAAAAGTTTAGGGAAGGAGGAAGAAAAAATAAAAACACTGAACTCTGGCCTCAGGGGTTTGTCATCTACCTTGGTAAAGTTACATTAGCACCCAAACTCATTCAACATGTGCACATCTTTTATTGTGTATTGTAACAACAGAAAGCATAGGCAACATTAACAGAGGAGAACTCTTACTGCTGCAACAGATCAACAACAGATCAAACAAAAGATTTTTTTTTGAAGGAAATTCTGAACTTAGGCCGTAAGGGTTTATCATCTGCCTTGGTGAGGGTACAGAACATCCAAACTCTTCACCATTTGCACTTCTTTTATTGTGTATTGTAACAACCGAGAGCATATTCAACATTCACCCCACTGGACCCTAATCGTTAGCAACCGATCAACACTCACTGGATAGCATTTGTAACAGACTTTAATTTTTTGTGGCAAAGGAAGGTTGCCACGTCTGGATACCACTATCTATCTCTGGTGGTCAAGCGGTGAAGTTCTCAGCTCTCCAAAGTTGCTGACTTCAAATCGGCGATCGACACCTGTTGCATCTTGTTCCTGTCATCATTCAGCTCTGAGGAGGAAGGCATCAGCAGTCAGTCACTATGGCTACTACGGGAGATGACTGCTACTACTTCTACTACTCTAACTGTGCGAAGGTGAGAATCAGTGTCATTAACACTTGAATTGGAATTAGATTTAAAGTTTATACAAAATTAAAATTATCAGAAATTACAAAATGTTTACATGTATGTTCACATACCTGTACATGTAATGTACATGTTTATAAGTTCCCTATGTTTTCCCTATGTTTTTGTTAGAATCCCTCATTTTGAAAAAAGTTGGGTAAGGATATTGATTTTTAAAGAATAACCTTTTCATATTCTTATTTCCAAAAATATTTCCTTCACCATTTTTAAAATCTAAATTAAAAATACTCGAAATTTAATGCATGTAAAGATGATCTATTAAAGGTGAGTGTTTCTGTGTGGATTCATATTTTATGCTTCTTTAATAATTTTTTTAAAACCATCTTAAAAATATAAAAATAAGCTTTCTTATTTGGTCTAGAATTAGAAATAATTCCCTTTAATTTCTTTTTGATTACTATCATGATTAATGATGATGATGATGGTTTAAGGCTTTTTCGTTGTGATGTCATGTACTTTCATTGTGATGTCATAAACTTGCATTGTGATGCCATGTACATGTGCTTTCATTGTGATGTCATGTACTTTCATATTTTCTGTGTCAACTTTTCTTTTTGACTGTATAGGGCCCGGCCTGTCCTTACCGTCATGTTGAAGAAGCTCGAGGTAATGAAGTGACCTGTATCAACTGGAAGCAAGGCTTCTGCTACAGACCAAGCTGTGCCTTCAGACACATGGAGATAACTGTAAGTTCAGAGGAACAATCCTCAGGCATTGATGTGGTGCTTATTATATTTGCTCCTTGTAAGCGTCATACGCGTTAACAATAATATTATTACCCCAGTAGTCAGGTAAACCCTCTCATTACAGAAATTTATTTAAACCAGAAAATTAACTTTGTTACTTATCATTTCAATATTTCTAAAAGAGAACTCAAAGAGCAGATTTAGTGTATTTGTTCACTAAAAAGCTATGGCTTCTAGCTATCCAACCGTTTATTACTTAGTAAGATAGCGCCCTGCATTATAAAACCATGGATATACCGGTACTGGTAAAACATTCATAAAATCAGTAGTTGTAAAGAAGCTTTTAGTAAAATCCATTTTCATTGTATAGAGTGCTTACCCTTTGTAATTTTGGTAACATAGTGGCAGATAGGGGGTTACTAGGGGCATATGTCTGGGGCCTAATGCTGTCTGGATTCTCTTATTCCCATATTCTTAATGCAGTCATTGCCTGGTTTCTGTAGGCACAAGTTTAAATTAACAAATTGAAAACTTTGAAGTGAATCATTCTGATTTTTTTTGCTAATAAAAAGAACCTTATATTGTAAATTTGTGTTTGCATTCGTAGAAAAATCGTTCCGAGATAGCCTGTTTCTGGGAGAGTCAACCGACAGGATGTCAGAAACCTCACTGCCCATTCAGGCATCTCAAGAGACAAACAACAGAATCAGGACCGTCAGCCTCGACATCCCTTATCAACAGAATACCAACCATTGTTGGCCCAGGTAATGTGAACTTCGGATAGATTTATTGTGCAACTTAAGTAGTGAAGTTCCATACATATGGGCAAGTTCAAGCTGTTTTGTCCTTTGTATTATTGACCACATCCAAGTTTTTAGTCTATCTGATGGCTGGTTCAAGCTGATAGTTCTGCTCGAGCTTGAATCTGACAACAACAAAAAAAAAAGTTAGTAGCATATAGGTCATAACGTGGGCTTTTCCATATAATGCAGAAATTGCTTCTTTTTCGGGCAGATGATAATAATAAATTGTAATTGTAGAGTTTTTACTATATTTGGTCAGTTTCCTTCAACTTTTCATTATACAGTCATAACTAAATATAAGCTTTAACTAACATACTTCATCTAAATTTCCCCAGTAACCAAGCCCCTCCCACCAGCGCTCAGTCCAGCCACCCCTGCAACCAGAATGGTAGCACCCAGTGTCCAGGCTCCGGCCGTCCAGTCCCTGGATGACCTGCCAGCCCTGCCAACGGTCAGTCCAGTCGTATTCCATCCCATGGACAGCGAAGGTAAGAAACAAACAAAAATAACAAATTGTGTCAGAGTAATCTTGTGTGTTGTTTGTGATCCAACATTCCTCTGACCATATCATTGAAGACTGAAAGAGGGAACCTTAAAATGTTTAACTGGACAGTACAAATTGATGGATTTAAATTCAAACAATATTTTTACCTTGCTTGTCTATTTATCATAAACTAATGGAATTATTTAACGTATTATGTAAATGTTATGTCTTGGATTGAACTGTTTAGAATCGCTAGTTTGTTGCCATTTATCATGAGACATGAAGAAACAAGTTGAACGTTTTTTCTTCTTTTACAGTTCACTAAACGCTTTGTTTGATTGATTCCTATTGTCTAGATGACGAAAGCCTTGGTACGATGAGTGTAGATGGGAGCCCCAACAAGAAAGTCATCATCTCCCCACTCAGACCGTCGCTAGGTCAGGAGAAGATCTCACCACGTCGACAAACTACAATGAGACCCACCATAAAAGCAAGACCAGTCATGACTCAAGGTTAGATTAACAACATTTGTTTTAAATAAAAAAGTGGAAGTTAACGTCTGCCATTGCTTCAAAATACGCCAATATCTGCAAGATTTAGCCAGTTTCAGCAGAGTACAAGCCAATTTCCTCTAAATTACAAGCCAATCTGTGCAAAATACAAGCCAGTTTCTGTAAAGAATACATTTTACACCTATTTATATGAATTAGCCAGTTTTTACAAAATATATACACCAGTTTCTGCAGAATACGAGCTGATGTCTTCAAAATACAAGCCAATCTGTGGGAAATATAAGCCAGTTTTTGCAAAGTATACACCAATTTATATTTTTTTATAAAATATATAAGCCAGTTTCTGCAGAATAATATGAATCTATTTGATATTGTCTTATGTCTCAACTCAGAAAATAGGAATTCCCTGAGAGGAAGTACATGTATTTCTGTTACTGAGCTGTAATAAATTAAGATTTATTGGATGTAATGGTCCAACTAAAAAGTAAGAACCAGCAAATAACATTTCAGTTTTACTCTGATATATGTGGATAGCAATAGCATATCATTATCCAAGGCATCCACAGTCCTCTTAAGTTTGATAAAGCACACACCAACAAATTTCAAAGATTTATATTTTTCCTGAAGAATATTTTCAAATTTACATTCACCTTAGACACAATTATTGCAAATATGTTTATATACAATTCCTGTATGAACAAACATATTCCGTCATCAATTAGTTAAAGAAAACGAAAGGTAAGAAATTTGCTGTACAGAGCAAATTGGAGAGTAGCTCGCAAGATATGTCACAGAGTTGTCAATTTGTGTTTGATTTACAGTTACTTCAAAAATTCATAACTTTCTTATGTTTCTTATGTTTCATATTTTTCCTCAAACTTTCAGAAATCTGTTTCTCTCATTTTTCTGCTTTTATTTAAACCAACTTAATATCAGAGTGGACTTCCCCTTTCATAATTAGGTTGTGATTTATTTCTTGTGATTAACTAAAGCTAATGGGAAAGTAACAGCAAAAACTGATTTCTTACTCCTCGTTACTTCATGTCTAATGCTGAATTGAATTTCTTGAGCAGAAAAGCCTAGTTCGTTTGGCATCAAGACTCTGGCTGAAATTCGCAGAGCGAAGAACTTGGAGAGAGGGCACGTGGAAGAGGAAGAGGAGGATATAGAGATGGAAGATGCAGAAGATATAGAAGAAGAAGAAGAAGAACAGATGTTTCTTTCTTCGTCGAGGAGAATCATTGCTGTCAGTAACAATAGTAAGTCATTCAATTTGAGGATTGTTGCCAATTTGATAAGTAGCTAGAAGAAAATTAGTTTCGCATTATGACAGAAATACTTTATGCAGAAATATGAGTTGCTTAAATACATCTCTCATCAAAATGAGAGTTTATTTATTATTGTTTTATATTTATTGTTTTATTGTTCTACATTCTACGTAACAAGATTGTCTCATACATAAAGTTTAAAGTGACTCTGTAACATTACCTCAGATTCTGAAACAAAATCCTGGATTTAGCTCATGCTGCAATCATAATTATAAACCTTTAGGTCAGTCAGGAATCTCATGACTTTTACAAGTCGATCGCCTGTCTGATTATCAAGATATTTATGATTGGAAATCAAAATTTCATTTTTCTTTTTCCTAATGGTTTTTATAACACTACAGTCTATTGGGGGAAATGCGTATGGTAAATCCGGTCACTCAAAGATTTTTTACTTTTTTGAGGCACTTCAGGATCATTTTGAAGGGCAATTCTTTTAGGGCTTCAATACAATATTACACCATATCACAGACACTGATAACACGTAGGGCCATGCATCTCAGATTTAACATTGTTAAACGATACCTTTAACAAGAGAATGCTTGAATAATGATAGACATGTGACATTTATGAGATATCCTTAATACTGCTGATTGTTATGCGCACTTATAGGAACGGGTTTAATATACTTAGCAGGCAGTATGCCCCTATAAATTTGGTAGAACTGTTATTTGACTGAAACAGACGACACTTGGTTGTAGATATTCGCAATAATCTGTTTACGATACTTGAATATTGTCTTAAAGGTTAATCTTTGGTGAGACTGCTTTGTAGAATTCATATCTCTTCATTTCCCCATTATTTGTTGGTATAGGTTCTCGCAAAACGAAGATAGAGGAGCATTTGGTGAAACCTATCGGTCAGAAAGTTGTGAGTCTTTCTCAGCGTGTCCAACAGCCTGGAGTAAGGAGTCTAGCCCAATTACGAGAGGATAGATTCAAGAGGCTGGGAAGCAGGCCAGACCAAGAGGATCAAAAGACAGTGGTTCCAAAAGTCGTGAATGTCTCTCAGCGTGTCCAACAGCCTGGAGTGAGGAGTCTAGCCCAATTACGAGAGGATAGGTTCAAGAGGCTGGGAAGCAGTCTACAGCAAGAGGATGAAGAGACAGGGAACATCGCTAAGCGGCTCAAGGTACGAGTTTGTACATGTATAAGGTACTCATGTACAGTAACATTTATTTCAACAATTTGTCAGCAGGTCTGGCAAAGGGTTTTGAGCCAGTATGCAAACAAATTCTATGCAACCGGCTGATGTCGGTACAGGGGTAGAAGGATTGGTTTCAGTCTAAGTTTTCATTCATTAGTTTCCTATGGATCAAATTTGAAAGATGAAGTACATGTAGAGAATTGTGCAAGGTTTGCAAATTATGTTAAATATTTGTTAATATTATATGTTGAACTAGAGGAGGAAAAGAACTTATACATGCTCAGAATTATTACAATCTTCTTTACTTCTATTCTAAAATTAACCAAATCTGTTAAATTTGTGTGTGTGTGTATTTGGGTTTTTACAGACGTATCAATTAGATATGATTATTTACGTCTAAGGACAGACCTTTAACATCACCATCTGAAAGACGTGACTCGATTGAATCAGTTTGTAACTTCCATTGTTTGCTGGATTACAGGCGCACGCCACAACGCCCCGTTTTTTAGGGCCTTATGAAGCTGTGATTGGGTTCATCTCATGCTTTCATTGTTACCTTCTGTAGGTTTTGCGAAATCACCCTGAAGAAGAGAAGGACCAGCTTGAGGAAGCCCCAAAGAAGACCTTGACACGCCGGGTTATGATGGGTGGAGGTGAGGAGAGGATGCCAAGAAAAGATCCAGAGACCTCGGCGGGACTGGACTCCATCAAGATCAAGACTGTCGCGGAGAAGAAGATGGACCGACTGAAGGATCGGCTGGGAAAGCGTGTCGAAAGCAACGACCGGGCAGAGGATAAGGTTTCCTCCTCAAGCGGCCCTAGAGGGCGTCTGTCAGCCAGATTGGGACAGGTTGTAAGAACTGGTGCAGAAGAGAAAAACTCAAAGACTGCTGTCCAGCAATCTTCTGTCGCCAAGAAGACATCTTTAGCGAGTCGTTTAGGAAAGGTTTTCTCAGCTGTTGTAGCCGATGCAGCTGGCGATAGCTCTGTCGATCCATCCAACAGGAAAGGACGGCTGAGTGCTAGGTTAGGCAAGCCATTATCTGAGGCTGGTGAGGGAGATAATCCAAGAGTTGGAGTTATAGTCAAAAGTTTAGCGGATATCAAGAGGGACAAACTCTTGAGGAGGCTCGGAAAGGCCGTCTCAGACTCGGAAAGTGAGGATTGGGCTTCAGACAAGGAGAAGGAATCATCTTCACAAGAGAAAGAAGAGGAAGATGAGGATGAAGACGATGACGAGGAGGAGGAGGAGAGTGATATTAGTATCGAGAGTGATGAGGAGAAGGCACCAGAAAAGATTCAGTAAGTCGTAAGAAATGTATGGAAGTTGACTCAAAGTTTTCTAGAAATGCAATATCAAGAAGTTGTAGACGATTGCTAAAATATTATACATTTCACGATATCGGTAGAGATTTACAATGATGATGGTGGTGGTCGTGGGGATGATGATGATGATGACGATGATGGTGATGATGATGATAGTGATGATGAAGGTGATGATGATGATGTGGTGATGATGGTGATAAATGGTGATATGATTGTGGTGGTGGTGATGATGCTGATGATGCTGATAATGCTGATGATGATGATGATAGTGATGATGATGATAAAGATGATGATGGTGATGATGATTGTGATGATTTTGATGATGATGATGATGGTAACTTTGACGATGGTGATAGTGGTGATGTGATGGTGATGATGATATCTTTCCAGCTCAGTAGTATTGATTAAAAATTCATATTACAGGATCAAGACCCTTGCTGAGATACGACAAGCGAAACAAAGTCGCCTACCAGTCTCATCACAGTCCCGTCAGGCTCCAGACAGAGACGGTGTTGGAGAAGCTCAAAGAAAAGGAGTCCTGTCTGCTGCAGAGAGAAGGAATAAGAGGAGAGGAGAAATTGCTCTCTATAAGCCACCAGGTGCTGCTAGTGCTAGAGGTACAGTGTGAACTGCATTCTGTCTAGATATATGGTCATACTTTACTCTGTTGAAGACAAATAAATGCCATGTCAGGACCAACAAATTTGATGAGACCGAAGTCAACAATGGGCCAAACACCATCATTATCCAGCATACACATGTACATTTTTTTTTGTATGAAGGAGATTGTAATGCAGTACATATTGGTCAATGTTTGTTTGTTTTTACACCACAGTTTTTCATAAAATATTAACTTTTATTACCCATGTTTAATTCATCTTAAATTTTGTCAGGAGATTGAACATGACATTTATAAGAAAGCCTGTGCATTTCAGTGTCTTATCAAAAGAGTTTGCCAACTTCTGAGTTGCCTGTGTGTGTGAGAGTATTTTTCCAAGATAATATTTTCTCTTTTTTTTCCCTGCAGGTTTGAAAGGGAACCAGAGGTCTGTGATAGGGCAACGAAGAACCATAGATGCTAGCGAAGAACCTGAAAGGGTAAGAACCTTTGATATATTTGTGATAGTCATGGACCTTGTTATAGTTAGTCTGAGTTCTGGTAACGAAAGTGTGTCGTGAATGGCTCAACTCTATTAGAACATGAGCTTATTTCTCCACTTTTAAAGTTGGATGGGGCAGGGGGAGCATTGACGCCATTGAGATTATTAAAGACGGTGTTCACATCTTGAAGTCTGTAAAAAAAAATGGGACACAAACTGTCCCCTCTGTCAAAGAAAAACCCCAGATGTAGCCGAGATTTAAGTTAATTTTGCATCACAGCTTCCTCCCCATCCCCAAAAATCAAATTACTTTAATCCCACAAAATTTCCCCAATTTTATGTAAATGAAAACAAAACAGTTATTAGCGCTTTGCGTCTGAACCTGTCAAAGTCTGTGAAGAAAACTAACAAAGGAATTTAATTTATGAACAATATCTTGAGACAAAAGAAATATAGCCAAGATTTTGACAATTTTTGCTGACTATTGTTGACCGTATTCATGTTTTGATTGTAATTTGCAACCCAGTCCCCCCCCCCCCCCAAAAAAAAAAAAATCTATTGAACAATCAGTGAAACCTGTCTATGAAGACCACCCAAGGGAGATACGAAAAGTGGTCTTTATAGGCAGGTGGACTTTAATAACAGGTTCCTATAGCACATGTTTCATTGAGAAACAATTTTCAAGGGAAACAAAACCTCACAACTTTCAAATTTTTTCGTCCACGTCTCTAGGTGAACGAGAAGCCAGCGGTTAAGGTACGACGTCTGAACCTCTCTAAGTCCGTTGAGAATGCCAACAAGGGAACCGCCTCGGTCCTCAACGTCATCAAACAGAAGAAAGACGTAACCAAGGACGACGCTCCAGCAATCAAGGTCAGTAAATGATGCGTGCGTTGCTGCACAAGTAGGGGTGATGTAGTCGAGTGGTTTAAGCATAAGTCATAGGTTCGATCCCTGACACGGCACTAATGTCCTTTGGCAAGGCATACATACATACATGTATATTCTAATTGAAATAGTTCTCATTTGTAAATGGCACAATATATTGCACCAGAAAGAGTCTCACACTTGGGTATTGTGCAGCAGTCTAAATCAAAATGTAATGTATAATTATTGTTGTTATTTTCATGATCACTAGATCAAGAGTCTAGCTGAGATCAGAGCTGAAAATTCAAATAGTTCTCATTTAATAATGGCACAATATATTGCACCACAAAGAGGCTCATCTTTGTGTATTTTGCGGCAGTCTAGAGCAGAATGAGGAAAGCAGTCTAAATCAAAATGTAATGTATAATTATTGTTGTTATTTTCATGATCACTAGATCAAGAGTCTAGCTGAGATCAGAGCTGAAAATTCAAATAGTTCTCATTTAATAATGGCACAATATATTGCACCACAAAGAGGCTCATCTTTGTGTATTTTGCGGCAGTCTAGATAAAAATGTAATATACTATCTTTGTTATTTTTATGATCATTAGTAATGTACTATCTTTGTTATTTTTATGATCATTAGTAATGAACTATCTTTGTTATTTTTATGATCATTAGATCAAGAGTCTAGCTGAGATCAGAGCTGAAAAGCAAGGGCTCAGTCAAAGGGCCGACGTGTCCAGCGGAGAGAGCGGAGCGTCGGGAAGCGAAGAGCAGAATGAGGAAATAAAGGAAGAGGAGAGGAACAGGAGAGAGGCGGACAAGCGATGGGAGAGAAGATCCAAGATTTGGAACCGCTCCCCTGAAAAAGTTAAGATAGAGGAGTCGCCAGTGAAAGAAAAGAAAACAGCAACAAAAGGTATAGTATTAAAGCCCCACTGCACTACTTATAGCTACTTGCGCCCTCTATATAGCAAACAATGCCTAATCGGTGACCATTGGTCCCCCATGATCCCTTTTCTTATGTTACTTGAGAGCTGATTTGATGAGATAACCACCTGTCGGTGACCATGCAGGGAGGTCTAATCCCTCCTAGCCAAACTAGTGCAGACAGGCTTTAAAGGTCTTTGAGATGGCATTATTGTTTTTGTGAAATTGCATGCAGTAGCTCCACAGCAATGAACACGGAAGATCAAGTATCGGCTGCTTTTTTTTGTCCAGCTTGTAGTGTTTATTCTTGTTTATTTCTATTTTTGTGAGCTTTTTATTTTGTAGACATATGGTTTAGCAAGAAATATTTATGAAATGAAAACAATGTGAATTTTCTATGATTGCCCTATATGAATTGCATGTCCTTATTTTGCATGAATTAGTGGTGAATATGAGTCTTGAAAAGAGACAAATTCACTGAAAAAAAACAATAATAATAATAATGCAACAACACTGCGATGTGAACCAAATATGCTGTGGGCGATAAATGGTTCATGGTCATTTTCTAATACATACAATATTCCTAAAATTAACGCTTGACCAAAGACTATACCTATCACTAACCCTAAATATTCATAAATGAATGATACACGCCATTAAAACTAAAACAACAGCAACAACAACCTGAACCTAAATTAAAATCTAAATGTGACCCTCAATCTAACAAAATAAAGCCTTGAGTAGAGTAATTGTAGTTGGATCTTATATCGGATCACTACTGTAAGATACAATTTGCATTTCCTCCTGTAAAAAATGGGCTTCATTTATTCTTACAATAGTCGAGGAGGAGATAAAGAGCCTGGACGAAATTCGGCGAGAAAGACGGGCGCGGTTATGGAACACGGCCACTTCATCGGACGACGCCCTCTCCAAGCCAATCGTCAAGCGGCCTGGTGGTCAGGTGACCTCGGGGGCAGACTCCGCCTCCACCTCTCAGATCAAGATCAAAACACTGGCTGAGATCAGGAGAGAGAAGCAAATCAGGGAACACCAGCAGACTGGTGCCAATCAAGTCTCACAAGTTACTGCACAGGATTTACCCCAGGAAGGTAGTGAGAGAACTGATAGTTTACCAGTCCAGGAGCCAGAGACTAGTAACCTTTCTTCAGCTACATGTACTACAAGAGCGGATAGGGATGCAGGCTCAAGTTGGGAGTCAGCACCAGTCAACCAAGCTGCAAGCATATCATCAACCAACACAGGTATGTATCAAGTAGCTGTATGTCTAAAAGCAGAAACTTTTGGGACACAAAACTCTCCTGATTGACAATTGTGACTGTTTTGGGCCAGAATTGTTTTTTTTTTTTTTAATTCAATCAACAGCCTTCGTACAATTTTTATTAATCTGGTCAACTGATGTAAATCCTAAGAGTTTCATTAATTTGGTTGAGTTTTGGGGAGAGGTGAAAAATGATTTGTGTGCTTATCATTGTTATTATGCAAGTGTGTAAGAACATCAGAGAAAAAATGTTCATTGAAAAACATGGCTCTTTTTATGGCCTTTTTATTCTGAATATGACAAGTAACAGCTTAAAAACAAGGCCCGATTTTTATGCCACATGTTTGTGTAGTCCCATATACATCTTTCTGCAGTGCTTATTACTTTATCAAGACTGGGCCAAATTTCTTATCATTTTGAAGACTCCTGAACCGTGCAGTAGTCCTATTTGCTATATGATCACCTTTTTCTGATCGATTCCACACCGTTTCTTCCACAATGCAATCGCATGACCAGAACTCAACTTAATATTTAATTACTCCAAACTCAAACTACTATTCATTACTACATACTTGCACTCTCAAACGTTTGGTTTTAGTGTCATTCCATTATGTCAGATTTTATATCTCATTACCAGAAACTAAACATTTGAAGAAATCAATTGTTTTTTATTTTCTTGTTTTTTTTAGGAACTAAGCTTACCAGAAAGCCACTACAGAGAAGGAGAGGAAGACAGGTGTCCAACACATCTCAGGGAAACACCCAGTCTTACCCTAACAGTACAGGCACTAATGTACAGGTAAGAAGGGATAAGACTGGTGGGACTTCTAGAATATCTTAATATTGATTGTAAACCATACAAGCAAACCCCATTCCCACAAAGAGAGAAAACTGCTTCTAAAATCTCAATGGTCAAAAACAGAAGAAATAAAAGATGAGATGCATGTGATTGTATTGCATGTGAGATATCTGTGTAGCATCCTGGGCAGGGTCTCATGAAACCGTCATAAGTGCAAGCTCACAAACATCCCATTGAAATACGTGTATTAAGTTTAACACACATTTTAATGGGATGTCGGTGAACTTGTACTTATGATGGTTTCATGAAACGCTGCCCTGGTCATTAAGACTTGTTGATATTGTAACAAATACATACAAACATTTATGGCATTTTAAAGAATAATTGACCAAAATCAACCTTTCTAAATATTAGACATTTTGATGTTAAGAAGATAGTTAACCAAGATGTATCCATGTGAAAATAATACTTGACCAATGTACAGTCAAACCTGCTTTAGTGACCACCTGTCTACAAAGACCACTTTTTTTGTTTCCCTAGAAAATGGTTTCTCATTGAAACATGTACTAAAGGAACCTGTCTACAAAGACCACTTTTTGTGTTTCCCTTTGGCGGTCACTATAGACAGGTTTGACTGTATAACTATATTGATGTAATAAATGATGCTAAATGTTGATCCCATTTTGTTTCCCTTTGCTCATCTCTCTCTCTCTCCTTCCTCCATATTTAGTCCGTCCAACCAGAACCCCAACCTCAGCCCTCATCATCATCAGTACCAATCTCTGCAGCTGTATCAACGACTACAGGAGAGTTCAGCAAAGAGCCTGAAGTTAGCCGACCGGTACAAGAGGAGAGCAGGGTGAGCCGAGAAGTGCCTGAACCTAGCAGCCTAGAAGATGTCTACATTCCAGAAGTCGTGGCTCAAGCTGAGCCTGACACCACATCAACTGTAACGCCACCTGAAGTTGTGTAAGTATTCAAAAAAAATTAGTTCAAACTCCAACAATAGGTTAGCAAAATACGTCGGGCAACTTATACTTATAATTATAATTTATACTGATTTGTTTGTATATGTTCTGATGTGTTTTTAAAGAGATGTGAAATAAATTGAAGAAAAAAAAGAAAAAGAAGAAAAACCTTGTAAAACGGCTTGGACTGTCCTTCCACTACATGTTTACAATACACACGTTCCATACATTTTCTAGATTGTTAACAGTGACAAGTTACACATTTTCCTTTTTATTACCAAGCTAAAAATTTGTGTCTTGTCTAATTGCTGGACAAACAGCAAACAGCATTCAATTATGTTCATCTCGAACTGACACAATTTTTGATCAATAAAAAGCTTCAGATCCGTCATCATTGTCTATTTTCGTTCTTTAGAAATGATTAATTTGCTTAGGAAAATGGAAATTAGTCCAAGCTGATTACAAAATCTGACCATATATAGATGGCTACATGAATCACTCCAGTATAGATTAGAATGAAAATTTATGAGGGTCTTACAAGAAAATATAGATACTTGGGCAGCATTTTCTCGTAGTTTTTCGCGCTTGGCTCCATAGACTATCGGCACAATACCTTGAGAATGACACGTTCTCCGCGGTCTCTCCGTGATGTAATCCTGACACACACTATTTTCCAAGGCTAGATAGAATTTGTATTGTTGTAGCGTTTTGACAGTATCCTGAGCGGCGAGCTTGCCCATGCTACCGCATTTACCGCCTTTGAAGCTCCTTGACGAACTCATCTAGTTAGTTCTCGTTTAATCTTTCTATTATCTCTATCATTTATCTCTTACAGGATAACTCAAGCCAAACCGTCCATCGCACGTCTCTCCAGCGTTACAGACGCTGATCTCCATCTCTTCCTACAGGAGAACGATGATGATGATCTTGATAGCGCCCCGCGCGTAACCATAGCAACCCATCAAGAAGACGATGACCTACTGAACGAGCTCGATGACTTCCTAAACAGTTGATGATTGCTGGATTCTAGTTAATTTTTGGTGTATCTTGTGAATTTGGTCGATATTCAATTTAAATGCAGGAGAGCTACGATGATGATCTTGATAGCGCTCCGCCGGTAACCATAGCAACCCATTAGGAAGACGATGAATTTGATGATTGCTGGATTCTAGTTATTTTTATTGTATCCTGAGATTCAGTTTAGATGCAATTGCACATGAAATGTGTTAGCTGTATATAAATTAGTTTATGTTCACCAAAAGATGGTGAAGTTTTATTTTTCTTCTTTATGTCATGCTTTTTGTTGATATTCAATGTACATGCAATTAATTACTTGTGAAATGTGGAAGTGTTTGGAAAAAATTCCAAAATACATTTCGGTTCATGCATGTATTTACGATATTTAATCTTTAATCTTGAGCGCTGTAGCAAAGCAATTTTATGCGTTGCTGGTCATTTCATGCAAAGACCTAAATCATTGTTTTATCCTTCCCTCCCCCTCCTTATTACATGGCAAAAATCATATAAAATATGAAAGAAAAATGAAATTAAGACTTAGGAATTAAGTCCCCTCCAAAGTCGCTCTCTTACTAGGTGAGCTCTTGAATTTGCATTTAAGCCATAATGAAGAAGAAAGAAAAAAATATCAGAAAAAAACATGAGAGAGAAAAAATATTTTTGATATGTAAGACTTATGCACTATTGTAACTTTGTCTTCATCGTTGCAAATATATTTTGTATAATAATAATGATGATGATATTGGTTTATTCTTTCGAAAATATGCACCGCAGCCCAGGGGCTGAATTTTGTGCCTCTGTTTCTTACGTGTACCCATATTTGACGCATAGGGGTTGCAAGATTCATTATTGCCAGGATTTTACTACTACCGTACCTGTGCATGTGAAGGGATTTCGGATATCAAGATTTTGTGTATTTCCCTTCTTACATTGAACCAGTATGTACAGTGAAGTGATGTTTAAACAAAAAAAGTTAACAACAAAGAATATTATAATAATATTAATAATAATGATAGTCACATTTGAATAGCTCTTAATTCTACGTTTCTAAGCGCTTTACTTTGTAATTATTGTTACCCCGGTCATTGGATTCCATTGCTAATCCACACATGATAGTGCACATACTGCACTCCCTGGAGAGTATTCCGGCCAGGCTTGAACCACAGAGCATGTGATCCACAGTTCGGTGACGTATCCACTAGACCACGACACCTCTACAAATATAGCCACAAAAATTAATAAATGGTGTTTAAAGTACAGTGGAAACTCGTTATAACGAGGTACTTGTGCCCAAGGAAATTAACTTATTATATCAGGGTAAAAAAACATTAGAATATAAAGGGCTGGTACCATCAAAATCACCTTGTTATAACAGATACCTCGTTATATAACAGCTCTTTATAATGAGGTTCCACTGTAGTTATTAAATGTATTCAAACAACATGAAGTAATGTTCTGTATAGCCCTTTCAAATGATTTGAATATTATTGTATTGAGTTACCAATACATTTAACAAGGCATTACAATAGTTAACCATGATGGACCTCTTATATATGTAGATTTGAAAGCATACTCTTTTCAAGGATGCCAGTTTTCAGGCAATAGCCTGAATTCAGGCCCTGGCGAGTTATTTTCAGACCATAGTTTAAGCTTTTTTGTGTACAAAATTGCTCATTCTAGTTGATTTTCAGGCCCTCTGATCAATTCTAACTGGCATTCCTGTCTTTTAATGTAAAGCGCATAAAGGATTAAGAATTAATTATTAAGGCTCCCATGCAACATGAAAGGGGTCACGGGCACCAACCTTTAGATCCGTCGAGGATGCCAAAGGTGAAGTCCCTGTTCCTTCACGTCATGGGGACTAGGTTAGAGTACCAGGAGACTGCCTGGGCAAGGGCAGTAGTGACAATTGATAACGAAATTAGAAATTTGCGAAAGAAGATTCGGAAGGGGAAGAAGTTGTAATCAGGGGTTAATTCTTAATTAATTTGGCCGGCAGGACAGAAATAATTATTTAATCAAATGATCACCAATCTTAATTAATCTTTGTCACTTACTACTTCCGTGCACAAGTATTCTGCATGTACGTGTGTGGGGTCATGTTATAACATATAGTTTACAATCGTATGGTTCGTCAACGGTGTAAATAAATGTATGTGTAGTTTACAGTTCTTACAAGGAGTTTTAAAGTGACTCGGTAACATTGCCTCAGATTCTAAAACAAAATCCTGGATTTAGCTCATGCTGGAATCATAATTATAAACCTTTAGGTCAGCCAAGAATCCCATGACTTTTACAAGCCGATCGCCTGTCTGATTATCTTTGTACTCCAGTATTATTTCTTTGTCTACAGTAGCTCTACTTGACTGAGCGTAAATTACTTGCCTTATGAATATTCACGGCCAGGGGGTAATTTGAATACCGGTAGTCCCTATGAATATGCACGGCCAGGGGATAAGTTGAATAGTCCTTATGAATATGCACGGCAGAGGATAATTTGAATAGATCTCATGAATATGCATGGCCAGGGGATAAGTTGAATAGTCCTCATGAATATGCATGGGCAGGGGATAAGTTGAATAGTTCATATGTAGCTTGGAAGATTCACAGGTACTATTTCTCAGCCAATCTTGGCATATGCAGGTAACTTGAAGAATGATGTTACATATGAGTTAACCAAGCAAGCTTTCTCAGTCTTATTTGGACCATGTTGATATCCATGTACCTGTAACAATTCTGACTAATATGATATCCAAAAAACAAAAAAATTGCTACAATTTTTTTAATTGTGATGATCAAAGCAGTCTTTTTAAGTCATCTCCATAAAGGTATCATTTTCAAAGAGTTACCGGCTGTATTGGTCTTATCATCAACGACATGCAAATTTGGCCAAGTTGATTTGCAAATAACTACCGGTATTACTATCCGTTTTTGTATCATATAATGAAGACAAAAAAACACTTCAATTTTAGTCATGGTTAAAAAATTGGTGCTTTCATCTATCTGACTTTTATGTAGAAGTGTAATTTCAATGTATACACAACAGCCATAGTGAAGGTTATGGGTTCTATTGGTCTTTGCATGAAACAAAAAATAATATTCTGTGTAATGCACTTAAAAATCAACATGTACAGTCAAACCTATCTTGGTGGCCACCTCTCTATAAAGGCCACTTGTCTATAGTGGTCACATATAATGCCTCCCTCTACAGGAAATGTGTGTTGAAGAACCTGTCAAGAAAGGCTATATGGTTACTTCGATCAGGGTTTTCTACAAGAAAAAAAAAATGACTTAGAATTAATATTGCATACTTGTTTGTTGTTAAAAAAAGAGGATATTTGATGAAATGTCAATTTTTGGGGTTACTATTATTACTTTCTTTCTGTTTTCATATTTGACACTTTGCTAATATTCATTGATTGATTTTTTTTTGTTTAAAGAATATGTTTTGTGTGAAATTATATTCGTCACATTACAGATTTGTAAATAAAATCACTTTTCAATGAAAAAAGATATCACTGTGACTTCTGTGCTGTATACATGTATATGTTGTCCGCTTAGAGTTTGATTCGTTTTTCTTTCTTTAAAGCCTGTCTGTACATGTGGGTATTTCATCAACTCAGCTCTCAAATAAGATAAGAAAAAGAGGGTCATGGGGGACCAATGTTTTGTCTAAAAACTAACAATTTTCTGCAAAATGATAGGATGGAGTGTGCAAGAGTTCTGTCAGGTCCCTTCCATATCTTTCTCTCCCTCCCAAATTGTTCTTTCTTTACCCTGCTTTCTCTCTCTCCCTCCTCCCCCATCTCTCTCTTCCTCTTGCTCTCTCTCACTTGCTTCGTTTTTAAATATAACATATCTTTTTTTTCCCTTGCTTTAAAAAAATATTTCATATTACTGTCATAAAACCTTTCAAGTCTATTAGATGAAAAATTGTTTATCATTTTGGCAATATTGTAGGAGACAAAGAAAGATATATTTTCCAAGTCCTAATTTTGACAAAACACTAAATCACAGTAAATCACAACATACACTATAAAGCACAAATAAAACTTATTTTATTGTAATAACAAATTATAAAATGTGTACATACCTCTTCATATATATCTCAGTAAAACATAAAAGCATTCATATACACAAATCAGTTATTCCTCACTTGTGGTGGAACACCCATTACACATAAGGACAAGTTACTGCATTGAGAAGAGAGTCTGTGAATGTCTAAAGGCAAAAATAGGGTTATATTTATATTTTATTATATGTGCTTTTGAAGTTTAAGCAAATAAAAAACATGAAATGAAATTTGCGTTACCGCCTTTGAATATGAAGTGGCACTAAAGGGATATGGGAGATAATAACTGATGGAAATGTCTGGGCAGCTTTACAAGATGATTTCTTTGTCTTCTTATCAATATAGATCATTTACATTTACCTTCATTTCATTTAGAAAATTGCATTCTGTGCTGAAAAGAAACAAAAATAGAAGTGCAGATGACCAAGATCATGGTTTACCTAATATAAGGCACTGAAAAACGCTTTCATAATTTATTGAAAATCTTCTTTGAATAATGTACAGATTCTGTTATAATGTTGTTTGAACGCTATCACACATTGCATCAAAAATTTAAATCTGTATCATTGTGAGATCCTGCCACACTTCAGTATTAACAATGTTGCACAGTTCACCAGGGAGGTGTTTCACAAAGACTAAGATCAACTTTAAGTTGGACTTAACTATAGCAGGCTGTTCATGCCACTAGTTGCTTTCACCATTGGTCTCTCGATTATGATCTTTAGATAATATTTTTTCCTTAAATAATGAACTACCGGTATCAAAAAAGGTAAATTCTGTTGATTTGTGACCACGATTTGTACATCCCTTGAGAAACCAATGCCAGGAATGGTTAGAGGAACTAGTGACATGAAAGGCCTGCCTGCCCTGCCATAGTTAAGTCAAACTTAAAGTCGATCTTAGTCTTTGTGAAACACCCCCCAGGAACTGAAATATGCTGTCTTCTATGTCCTCAGTGTTTAGTGCAATCTGTATCATTGCAAAGATCCCATGACAACATCATTAATATGAAATTGAAAGTTCATCAGGGATGGAAAATGCTGTCTTTGCAGGTCCCACGCTTCTTATTGCAATCTTTTTCACTGTACAGGGGCCCATTTCACAAGGCCTTAATTACAAAATCAGTGACAAATCTGCTGATAACCAATCAGAAGCAAGGAATTCAGTAGCTTATAACAAAAACTGTCATTTGTCACTGAGGACAAGTTTTGTGAAACGCCCCCAAGATCCTGTCATGATGTTGTCTTAACGATGTTGCAGTTCATTGGTACTCAGACATTCTGTCTTTGCTGGTCCAAATTGTTTCTTCAAACCCCCGTCATTGTATAGACACTGTAGCGACGTTGTCTTCACAATGTTGCACGGATCCTGTAATGACGTTCTCTTCATAATGTTGCACTTCATTGTTAACTGAGACACTCTTCTGCTGGTCCAAATTGTTTCTTGCAACCTCATCACCGTTTGAATCCTGCAACGATGTTGTCTGCACAATGTTGCAAAGTTCTTGCGGAGATACGTTTCCCCCTGTGATCACCACCACCACCTGCTTGCCCTTGATGTCGGGCACTTTATCGAAGAGAAGTGCCCCAAAGGCAGCAGCCCCCGCCGGCTCCACCACCAGGCCAGCGTGGTAAAGACGGGAGACAGAGGCAACGATCTCCGCCTCGCTTAATAACAGGATGTCATCTACGTACTTGGCGACGTGTCGATAGGCATTGTTACCTGATGATTGTGAAAGAAAGAAGTGTAAGTATTAAAGTGACTCGATAACATTGCCTCAGATTCTAAAACAAAATCCTGGATTTTGCTCATGCTGCAATCATAATTATAAACCTTCAGGTCAGTCAGGAATCCCATGACTTTTACAAGCCGATCGCCAGTCTGACTATCAAGATATTTATGATTGGAAATCAAATTTTATTTTTTGTTTTCATAACAGTTTTTATAAGGGGAAAATGAGAGTGGTAAAACTGGTCACTCAAAGATTTTTACTTTTTTGAGGCACTTCATGATCATTTTGAAGTGCAATTTTGTTAGGGCTTCACCATTACATCATATCACAGACACTGATAACACGTAGGGCCATGCATCTCAGATTTAACATTGTTAAACGATGCCTTTAAAGGTACTGTACATCCATAAACTTTTGCAACATGAAATTTTTTAGATTTGTACGAGAAACAAGACAAAGTATAAAAGACCGACAATGTTATATTTGAACTAATCAAATTCCAGATGCTATTTCTTAAAATTCCCTTGCTTTTCCCTAACTGAAAGAATGGAATAATATCCACAACAGCTGGGCATCTCAATGTTAACAGAGAATTCTGACTCCTATATAGTGTGTAAATGAATCAAATGAACACTTAATATTCAAAGACTAATAAAAAGGAATGACATTCGCCCCAAATTTTGGAATGAATGGTAGCTGACTAAGAAGATAGGACACCGAAAAGAAAGGAATGTTCGGAACATGCGCTCTCATTTGTTCATGTGTGCAGTGTGTTTCCCCAAAATTACACGTAGCACTAGCAGCAAACTCCTGTAGGTCTGTTTATACCAAACTGGTACAAAATACCTGTTTCCTGCATGAAGAACAACTCATGCGTATATTAAGACCAAGCAATAGGCAGTTGCCAATACTACTACAGTTAACTCTGCATGAGTCAAATCTGTTGCGACCGCAGAAATATAGTTCGACTTATACGAAATTTGACCAAGCAAGTGTAAATAACACGTTTTGCATAGTTAGGTAAAAAAACTGACTTGTGAAAAATTCAACTTGTGCAGAGTTAACTGTATTTTGACCAATGACCTTTGACCTTTAAATGCACATCTAAGGGTCAATTGAAGGGTCAAACTTACCTGCATAAGGTGGTGCTAATCCAGAGGCGATAGAATGAACTGAAGGATTTTGCACAACCTTGCCTAGCTGCTTGCTCATATACATAAGACAGGCTGGAAGTTAAAAAGTAAAAGAATCATTGAAAGAATTAGGTTTAATGCCAATGTTATAGTTTAGGTTGTAGTATATTGTGCATCATTGTAACTACTTGAAATAAGACTACACTTTACCAGATACGAGACTGGGCTGTGTGTGTATAAAATGGTTGAACCTAGATCACGTCTCACCGCCTCGTCTGTTGACTTACAGTAATTGTAAGGTAGTCTAACCATCACAATTTAGGTAAGCTTTGAAGATTTTATTTCTAATTTATTTTTATTTCAGGAAAAGCATCTTGACAGACTTACACAATTATGTAAAATTCAGTTAAAAATAAAAAAGTAAATTCACTTTAGTTTATAGAGGCTAAACTTTTGATTTTAATGTGAAAATTTGATTTCTTTGATTTTATTTGATGAAATAGCAGGATCCTATCATTTGTTGCCAAAGCCTACGCACGAGGACAGCCTTAGAATCGATTGAACCCAGTGACCTAAAAAAAATCTATCCTACCTTGCTCCGGCTCGACCCCGTAGATCCTTGTATGAGATTTGCCTGAGAGTTTAACAGCAGCGGATATTCCAGCTAGTAAACCTCCTCCCCCACAGCATACAAGGATGACATCAGGGTCAGGCACTTCTTCAAGAATCTCTAAACCTGTGCTGAAAGCAAGAATGAGATATCAGGAAACAAGATGAACATGACTGCTCTTCAACTATATACAGTGAAACCTGTCTATAAAGACCACCCAAGGGAGACAAGAAAAGTTCTTCACAAGATCAGTCTATAGAGGGCAGCAAACATATGTTGTATGATTGAGGGGATGAAAGAGGCACAAAGGTAATGGATACAAGTTTTGAGTTACAGTGAAACCTGTCTGTAAAGACCACCCAAGGGAGACAAGAAAAGTGGTCTTTGTATGCAGGTGGTCTTTATGTACAGGTTCCTTTAGTACATTTTTCAACGAGAAACCATTTTCAAGGGAAACAAAAAATGTGTGTCTATAAAGACAACCCAAGGGAGACAAGGAAAGTGGTCTTTATAGGCAGGTGGTCTTTTATGTACAGGTTTCTTTAGTACATGTTTCAATGAGAAACCATTTTCAAGGGAAACAAAATGTGGTCTTTCTATACGAGTGGTCGTTAAAGTAGGTTTGACTGTACCTTCCTCCAGACTAACTTATAATATTTGTGTTTGTCTTGTTCATCGGGAGTGTATTTAAAAGTGCAATGCCACTTTCTAAAAGTACATTGAAGCTCATAATTTTAATATAGTACAGCAACATTGAACATTGCAGAAGAAAAAATGCAGTGCTTGGTACACTTTAAAACTTCTCAATGGATAATATTTTTTAAATAGAATTAAAAAAAAAAAAAATCCTTAAAAATAATTTAAAAATAAATAATTACCTTCCGTGACCGCATATCAAATGTATATCATCGAAGGGATGTAGATAGTGCATGCCTTCTTCAGTTACGTAGCGGTCAACTGTGGGCTGCAGCTCAACACTGGGTAGTCTTTCAACTTCAGCTCCATAGCCCTGCAGAAAAAAAAAATTGCTGCAAAATCAGATCTTTACAAAACTTTTGCCCATTGTACACAAATGCCAGCAATGAATTTTTGTGAATTCTCACAAATTCAATGTTGAATCGCTCACAATTTGTTTCTACTTTGTGGGCATTAAAGGGCATTGCTGGGATCTGCAAGGTAAAAATCTCAAACTTGCATAAATTCAGTGTTGCACCGCTTTATTGCCCTAATAAATCCCTGTTCCGAAAGGGTTAATAGTCCTGGGGGTGTTTCACAAAGAACAAGGTCGACTTTAAGTTGGACTTAACTATGGCAGGCCGTTCATGCCATTGTTTTCTCTCACCATTTACTGGCATTGGTCTCTCAAGGGATGTACAAATCATGGTTACAAATCTACAGAATTTACATTTGTTGATAATTCATTATTGAAGGAAAAAATATTATCTAAAGTTCATAATTGAGAAACCAATGGTAAGAGTAAACAGTGGCATGAATGGCCTGCCATAGTACAGTCCAACTTAAAGTCGATCTCAGTCTTTGTGAAACACTCCCCAGGCCCTAGAATATGTTACTCTATGTACCTACCTTCATAATATCCTCCCTGTTCTGTGGGGCTGTATCAGGCATGAGCACCCTCGCCTTATAACCAAGCTCCTGAAGAGCAAACGAGAATGCCTTCCCATAATTCCCTGCTGACATGGTGACTAGTTCCAGTTGTCTCTTGGCCATGTACTGAGGAATGTGAGCCAGCTGATTGGCTAGTCCTCTCACCTTGAATGAACCTGGTAATGAATATTCATATCAATCGATTTACATAAATACTCACCATGTATGCATGTATTTCCCTTATTCTTATCTAAAGATGAAAATGTATGAAAATGACATTATGACGTAAATTGTTACCGCGCGTACACTTTAACGCCTACACAATACTGCGCGTAGGCGAGTTAATACATGCGCACTGACAAGAAAGAGTGAAATATGGCAGAATGTTGCCCTCTGATTCAGTACAGTGGTCTATGGGGAAAACCTGCAAGAGGGCAATATGGAATTTCCCATTCCGGTTTTGTATTTAGAGCAGCGTGCAAAATACGACTTTACTTTAGCAGCTAAACTGCCTTGTATGGGTAATAATATTCAATGTGTCCCTTTCTGAATCATGTAAAGTGGAACCTCAGTATAAAGAGCTCTGATAAAACGCCCCACTGTACTACTTGTAGCTACTTGCTCCCTCTGTATAGAAAACAATGCCTAAGCGGTGCCTGTTGGTCCCCCATGATCCTCTTTTTCTTATGTTAATTGAGAGCTGAGTTGATGAGATAACCACCTGTCAGTGACCAAGCTGGATTGTTTAATCCCTCCTGGCCAAACTAGTACAGACGGGCTTTAATGAGTTTCCACTGTATGATATTTATCCACATCAATATCATCCATAATTCTCTTGATATGACTATAACTTTTAAAATGAAGTGGGGAAGTACGAAAGGAAGTAAAAGTGGCAGGGATAAGGGAGAAGATTAGAGAGAGAGAGAGAGAGAGAGAGAGAAAGAGAGCAGACTGAGATGGTACGGACACATGAAGAAGAAGATGGTGATGAACTGATTTAGATGGGAAGCAGAAGGCCCGTCTTCATCAGCTCGAGTTTGTCAAATAGAACGCTATTTGCAGACTGGGGGATATTATCCCTAAGCTCGAAAGTGCGCCTTCACCAGACTAATATGCTCGTCACAAACTACAATGTAGCTCAGACGGGTGCATATTAGCCCGCTATTTCCCAAATGGCGGGATATTTTGAAACCAAGACCAATATTTCTTGGGATATTTTCTCGACCAAATATCCAGCTAATTGCAACTGCGGTTGATGAAGACGCAAATCAACTGGTTAATTTGCGATCGGGATAGTTAAAATAGCAGGTTATTTGGCAAACTCGAGCTGATGAAGACTGGCCTAGAGAGAAAGGAGAAAGGAAGGAAACAGAAAGAAAGAAAAATCCAGGAAGAGGTGGATAGATTGTATCTTTAAAGGTAATACAAAGAGAAATTTTGAAAATTGGCTGGATAAAGATTTGTTACAATTTTGAAATATTTGGATGCCCCTGTGGATGTATTATAAGCACAAACAAAATTAGCCCCTAAAACTTTTCTACTTCCGAGAAAAATTTAATATCAAAATTTATTGGTGCTCCTGGTAAATTTAGATAATTTTCAAATAGTGCCTACAGCCATACAATGGTAGCTGCGACCATGAAAATCTCAGAATATGTAGTTGGGATATATATTTTTCAAACGGGAATAGCCAATTGGTCAATTTAAGTCAAGAAACAGAGTTTATTATTTACAATTTCATCACTTTGGACTCGATTTCAACCGCGACAACGATCACTGAATATTGTAGGATTGCATATGCTTCCAATATTATTTGAACCAAATTCATGACCCCATACTAAAATTTGTAATACGGTAGAGAAATTGACTTGGAAACTCACCTGTTTTCTGCATGTTTTCAAGCTTGAGACTCAGGTCGCACCCAACATCCAGCCCCAGACAGTCTTGAGCGTGATGCATCATGGGAGTCCGCACGCAGAGGGCGCTGTCCTGAACGACCTTGTAAGCCTTCTCAATGTCATCCAGAGTGGCCTTGGGGCAGTTCTGGTTGTACCTGAACATCTTCTTCCGTTTCTTCTTCGGTTCCTGGCCAAATGAAATCGAATCAAACATCACACTCATATTTTTCAAGTCTATTTATTTCCACTTCATTGAAAACAACATAATTGAACATAATATACACAATATTAATTATAACTACTCATACAATAAAGGAAAATAATGTACATGGAAATCATAAGTATGATAATTACATTGAAAAAGTTAAATAAAGTGGGGGATCTACTAAAATGCAAAGCTTGTATTATGTAGGCCCCAATTAATGCAGTTATGTAAGAAATACATGTACAAGTGCAATTTCTGCAATGATGGGGTTGAATCTTTTAAAAAGCTTTACTTTTGATCCTCACTAACTTACACTCCTTTTCTTTTCATAAAATCATTTTGTGTTAACGTTTTCATATTTTACATTTAATAATATATATTTCTGTAAAGCGCTTTGAGAGGGCCTGCGGTTCTGAAAAGCGCTATATAAGAAAGAACTATTATTATAATCAGTTCTGCACTTCATGCATTGTTTTTATATTGAGGAGAGAAATACATGAATCTTTTTTTTTTTTTAATTACGGCATCAAAATTTGGTCAGTGGGAAACTATTTCTCAACAAATTTTAGAATATATGGGCATATCATGAGCAATCCTTTACATATGTCATTACTGATCTATGTTTTTCTCAAAAGGAAACATAAACAGAAGAAATCTTTCAATTTTCTTCAATTTTACATCAAGAAAAAATAAAATAATACTTTTCAAGACAGCACCATTTTGGTTCTGACATGACATAAACTAGATTTCAATTTTCAATTTAAATTTATTTTTGTTTCCAACAAAACTTTACAAATCAATTATAAACATTTACAGCAATTTAGGAATACATCTTGGATACAGATACTAACCTCGACTAGCTCATGCTTCGCATGTTCATCATCCTTTGGAAGCTTGATATAAACACGGATCTCTTTCCTCACCTCCTCCCCCTCTAGCAGCTTGGTTCTGACAAGCTCCCTAACTTCTCGGCACTTTTTCGGTGTGAGTTGGTCCGCCTAGACAAGATGAATAAAAGAAAAGAGTGTCAAAAAGGTGGTTTCTACCCTAATTAGACCAAAGGATTGATAGATAATAGACTTATTGGAGATTAGAACAAATGGAAATTAGACCAAATGACCATTAGCCTAAATGGTCAAAAAACCAAATGAAAAGTAGTTGAAATGATTATTAAACCATGTGGATAGTAGACAGGCTGGGTGTAGACCATATGGGAATAGACCAACTGAGTAGTAGACCAAATGGCTATGGTAAACCAAAGGTGGCTCTACCCTTGACAAAATGATCCATGGAGCCATTGCATCAATGTATACATATCTGTTGGGTCAGTAAAACAGTTAATGTATTGAGTACAGGTAGAAGTTTGAAATTAAATTGGATTCAATTGCTAACCTGCACATGAAAGTGCTCACGTGCTCACAAATAATATAGATAAATGTCTTGCCAAAGGATATTACTGCCACAGCGGGACTCCAACCGCGAACCATGTGATCCACAGTTCGGTTAAACTAGACCAAGACACCTTTACATTGGGATAGGGTTAGGGTCAATAGAAGGATCAGAGCTGAGGTTGATGTTTGGATTAGGATTAGTGTTAAGGTTAGGATTACATCCTACTTGTGCATGCAAGGTCAGGGTTATGATTAGGGTTACTTGTGAGATGGGGATTAAAAAGTTGTTGAAAGATCCTGGTAATGCCCTGGTGTTAGGATAGGTTAGGTTAGGATTTAATAGCATAAGGTTCTGGGTTAGGGTAAATGTCTTTAGGTTTTGGGTGGGGGCAAGATTATGTCCTAGGATCACCACTAGAGCTAATGGATTAGGATTAAGGTTACATCCTACAGTGTTACTTGTTGGATAGGGTTCTTGAATAGGATTTGTGTTACGTGTGTGGTTGGGTATTCTGCAATGACCATAATTCATCATGTTCTTACCTTGAAGTCAGGGAGACGCACAACTTTCTTCATCGCGAGCATGGCAGGACAGCAAACCTTTCTCGTACCAACTCTGTTTCTTCTCTTCGGGAGTGGGGTTCCTTCCTCTAGAAACCTCTACAAAAAACAATACAAAAATTGCAAATTAAGCCGATTCCTAAAAACTTATTTGGCTTAGGACAATGTTTCACTTAGAATATATCTTGGCTCAGTAATATGGCCAAAGTGATAATTAACATTACAGTGTAGCTAGAGTTCATGAAATTCATGAAATAATGCCAGCTATCCACAGACAAAAATGGGAATCTTTTATCTTCAAGGCAACACTAGAAATACTATGAGAAGCACAAACAACATGAAAGTGGTATTTTGGACAGTTTTTGCAGACCTCTGATTGCTTGATCAGGACTTTTTTTTTATTATAGTGATTTGCATTTCTATATGACCAAGGCTAATGGTCTCTTTTTGATCTACAACAGCTTTGGACATGTTTTTAGAATGTCATCAACAAGACTGGAAGCCAGAAGGTGGAAAAAAGAAACGTGGACGTCCGCATACATGCCAACATTTGAAAATCAGAAATCTGTACAAATTATGCTATTTAAAAAAAAAAGAGGAACGATCCTAACTCTCCTATTCAATACTACAGACAAATTTGTACAGGAAGAGGAACACCTGCATTGAAGGGAAAGTCCACCCCCAAAATAAGTTTGTTTCGATAGAGGCAGAATAATAAGAAAATCAGGTGAGTGAAAGTTTGAGCAAATTCTGAATGAAAATAAGAAAGTTATGAATTATTGAAGTTGTGATCAATCAAATACAAATTGGCAACTCTGTGACTTATTATACGAGCTCTCCTTCATTTGCTTTGTGCATAATATTCCATAAAATCATGTTTTCTTTGTTATTGATGACGGAATATATATTTGTTCCTTGCAGGGGGAGTATAAAAACATATTTGCAATTATTATATTTAGGGTGCATGTATGGTTGAAATTTTTCTTGAGGGAAAATGAAAATTTTAGATTTTTTTAGTACTAAGCAAATGGAAGTTGAGCTCGCATTTTACGTCATAGAGTTGCCAATTTGTGTTTGATTGATCACAACTTAAAAAATCCTAACTTCCTTATTTTTAATCGGAATTTGCTCAAACTTTCACTGACTTGTTTCTCTCATTTTTCTACTCCTATTAAAACTAACTTAATTTCAGGGTGGACTTCCCCTTTAAAATGATAATTATCTTCTCCCAAAAAGAGGAATGTTCCTCTTTAATCTGAACAGTTGGCATGTATGCGTCCGTTAAAAACATGGAAAAAGAAGGTTCTGAAGGATCAAGGTGCAGTGGACCTGAGCCGCGTTGTGTGTAATTGCGCCCCTCCCCTCTGTTCTTGATGCAGTCTTGGGTTCAGGAGAAAGCACTCTGACTAGTATGTTCAGTGTGCCAGCAAGGCCCTGCATACAAAACGCCGATATATTCCTCATGGGATAAGAAGAACCAAGTCTAAGTAAGTAATAAGCCTGGACAAGTGGACACATAAACATTTGTGTTAGTAATTGCCTATGCCCTCACAGTGACCATATGGTAGGAATACTCCCCAGGGAGTGGAGATGGTGAACATTGTGCGTGAATGAATCCGATGACTGGGGTAATAACATCTGTAAAGCGCTTAGAGACAGAATCATGAACAGACAGTTTGGGTAGTTTTTCAGTCTCCTCAGCGTCTTTCATAAGGCAACTAGATATTGGCGCTTTATAAATACCTGGATTGGATTGGATATTAAGCGCTATAATAAATCCAGATTATTATTATTATCATTAAACAAAGAAATTTTCTTTACCTTCTGCTCTCTCATCACTCTTCGATTCCTTTGCTTCTCTCTGGAATGCCTGTCCTTGCCGTAGACACAGGAACACATGAACCTGGACACGCTGAAGAACGGTACTCCATCATTAGGGATCATCGCGTCCTTCCATATCGTATCGGAGAAACGCACCCTGTATGGCACCACTGGGGGAAAATCACAATATCATCACATCATTAAACTGCATACACAATGTTTTTATTTTTTTCTTGATAGATTGCATCTATTTCATTTCATTTTCAAGTCCTGTTTTCCCTTTAAAATTATTGTTTTTTTTTAATTTCCAATCTGTTTCATGTAACATCACAGAAATTCATCATCCCTTACCCAACACTTGACCTGGATATGCTGTTTGACCTTCTGTTTGACCTTTCATATGATTTACTGTTTGGTTTCCTTCACTCTCTTCTTCTTTTGCTAGGTCCTCCTCTTTTGATTTTGATTTAGAACCTTAAGAATTTTTTAAAACAATGACAAGGTAAGTATCATCCTTACCTAACACTTGACCTGGATCTGCTGTTTCACCTTCTGTATGACCTTCCATATGATTTTCTGTTTGGTCGTCTCCGCTCTCTTCTTCTTTTGCTTTTGATTTAGAACCTTTAGACTTTTTTTTAATGGCAACAAGGTCTGTATCATCCTTGCCGTCTGCGCTTCTCCACGGTCCTGTTTTCCACTCCGTGACGTATTTCATCCCGGTCTCGAATTCATACGATTCACGGATGCTTTCCGCCGCTTCTGTCGAGGGGACCCATCCCACCAGACCGTCCTCGCTGAGTGAGGTCCACGTTTCCAACAGTCTAGTTTCCCTAATGATTCCTGTCATGGCCGGTGGAATCACAGGAATGCTACGGGCAGCACAGGAAGGTAACTGTATCAGAAAATAAAAGAAAATCTGGTGTCAATGCTTTTAATAATAATGATAATAGTGTAAACTTATAGAGTGCACACACCTTCCAAGGATGCTCCTGGCGCTAGCTCAACAACAGTTCTCTTTAATACATGTACAAGTAAAGTAATAATCCTTTAATGAGTTTAATCACTAGTTTAGCTTAAAGGCTGGATCCAAGTCACTTGTTCACCTTATCACTCAATACTCAAACCCGAGGTCACTCTCTAAAGATTTTCAAGGAAAGGTCTCGTCTAAACATAAGGAAATGCTTTTTCAGCAACAGAGTGGTGTCTGACTGGAATAGGCTCCCTCAAGAAATAATTGACTCAAACTCCATCGATATCCTCAAGATGAGACTGGATAAGCACTGATGGTCTGAGCGATTTAATCGAGTTAATTTGATTTGATCAAAACCGTCCCAATTAACTCTGCGCATGTGCAACAACTTAACTCTTAAACTTAACCAAGAAGTGACCGAGGATTACAGGATCTAGATCTACCTCTCCTCGTATGATGATGATGATGATGATCACCATGACATGATCAGATGATCCCCGAGTACAAGTATACATGTAGGTCATTCTACCCAACATTGACAGCTTGTTTTGTTAATTTAAAATTTGCTCAAAGCAGATAGACAAAATTAGATGATTTTATAATTAGATCTAGATCTATATTGAAAATTTGGTGCTGTGATTTAAAAAATGAAGTAGATCTAGACTTATCTAGGACTCCGTTCTCACTCACTTTGAAAGTGGTCTTAGTTAGACCGCTCCAGAGGAACGGGTCTTGAGGAACGGTTTGCGAGCGTTCACACTCCGAGCAGTTTTTTATGGCTCAAACCGCTCGAGTCAAAGTGGTCTTGTTGCTATGGCAGCTCAGGTCAGCAGGTCAATTTTTTCGCGTGCGGAATACAAACCGTATGTACCGTACTGCATGTTTCGCACCGAAGGTCACTAGCTCACTTCCGTTCAAAGTACGCTTTCCGTTCACATTGCACGTTAGACTTAGAGCGCTCCAAACCGCTCTTAATAAGACCCGCTCCTCAAGACCACCTCGGAAGGTGGTCTTCTGGAGTGGTCCAGAAGTCCACTTCCTGGACCACTTTGACCGTTCTCACTCACTTAAGAACCGCTCCTGAGGAACGGGTCTTACTTAGTTAGAGCGCTCCAACGAAGTGAGTGAGAACGGGGTCTAGATCTAAATCTAGATCTAGGTCTATCGCCGTCTGTACTCACTACTGGCCTATTTTTTCACTATTTAAACAACAACTACAACCACAAACCTAAACTAAAAGATAAAGAGTTGCCTTGGTTACTTGGTAATATCAATTGTTATTGCGGAAGTTACGCATGTAACTAATAACAAGGACCATCTTGGTGCAACGTACACGCGCTGATCAAACACCCAACGCCACGGCTAGCGCTAGGGGCTTGAGCCCAGCCAGCGGACCCCGAGCTCCCCGGATCCGCAGGAGGACAGCAACTGGCCTCTCGGAGCTCGAGCTCGGCGTGTGTAACGTGCAACTCATTTATAAATCTACATGACTTCTGTAGTATTTCCTACATGCCTCCAGACTGGAGTAAGCTTACAAAGTATGACATCATTAATCAAATCTTTTCTATATCAAGATCTAACAAGTTATCTGTAAGATCTAGATCTACTTACATTTTATTATGAAAGACCTTAGCGATATAACTAGTCAATCGACCATGTATCAACAAACAGAGCACGCGCGCACACGCACGTACTCTTCAAGCGCGCGCTTAGCACGCTCTGTCGTCGCGCCCCGCCCCCGAAATGTTTTTTTAACTTTCACGAGGGATGTCAAAGAGACAGGTGACCCCGCCCCCTAAAAAAAAAAAAACAAGACAACACAATTCAACATTTAAATTGGCTAATTAAGATGAATATTATTCCACTTGATTTAATCACTCTTATAGCTATATACAGGCACGAAGACACGTGCGGCCCCCGGCCCCCCCCCCCCAAAAAAATAAATCCAAGATCGGTTGAATTTTTTTTAAACCCTTTTTTGACCTCGATCGATTACATGGGTTCTACACAATTTGGGGGCGACTACGTTAAGAGGCGACTGCGTATAGGATTAGGAGGCGACTGCGTAGTAGGCGACCGGCTTGGGGGCGACCTGACCAGACACCATTACATGTATGTGCCCCCCCCCCCCCCAACATCAAACTCTGGCTACGTGCCTGGCTATATGTTGGCATTACTAATGTACGTGAAAAGTTGACACACCCCCTGGTTCGAAAACAAACAAAGACGTTAAAAAAATGAACAAATTAAAGTCGATATATAATATATGAAATATGCTGTCATTTCTCCATGATCCATGATTTCAAATTTTTCCAATTGTTTCAGGTTTTGACTATAGATAATGAGGAGGAGGAGAAGAAGAAGACGGAAGAAGAATTAAGGAGGAAGAGGAGGAGGAGGAGGAGGAGAAGAAGAAGAAGAAGAAGAAGAAGAAGAAGAAGAAGAAGAAGAAGAAGAAGAAAAAGAAGAAGAAAAAGAAGAAGAAGAAGAATGAAGAAGACGGAAGAAGAAGAAGAAGACGGAAGAAGAAGAAGAAGAAGAAGAAGAAGAAAAAAGTAGAACTTAAGAAGAAGAATTAAGAAGAAGATGAATTATAAGACGATCGAGGAGGAGGAGAAGGATCGAGAAGAAGAAGAAGGAGATCGGACCCGTCAAGTTGAGGTATTTTTTAATGAACAATTATGTTTTGTTTTTTTTTCATTGTTAAAGCGCATCGTATCCCTCTATTTAAAAAAGGGGAACAAAAATGTATTTAAAAAGTAATAGACCTACTACAAAGTTTATATAGATAGTAATTACAGAGCCTAAACGTCAACACCCGACCTCTCAGAAATGTTAGTTCAATGTAAGCCTATAGCTATCATTCACAATTTCACATTAAAATAATAATTCACGATTCAATTAATTGACTATGGCTATATAGCAAGATTTTGGTAGAAAATAGAAAGTGTTATGCCTACTTGTACATGTACTTTGAGCATTTGATATTCCGAAGGAGTAGTAATAATTTTCAAATTATGTGACTTATACATGCAGTTGGGGGATGAGGTATAGGTATTTTTTCCTGGAGGGGGTCATTGTCACTGCCCAAGATGTCAATTAAATTTCTTGCAAGTTTTTACCTCCTTCAATAATAAGCATTTTTCGGCTGTTGTTACTGCCGGTTCCTTTATGATTGACACTTGACAGTAATCAATTTATGGCTAGCTTTGTTGGGTTTCTATAATAATAAGTTAAAAAAGAGTATCCAGAGACAGCTTTGCCTGAAATTAAGATCTTCCAAAATTCAGTCCTTATCCCGGGGCCCTGTCTCGTGTGCCATTGTGATGGCCATTAGAGGATGGGGAGGGGGGGGGGGGGGGGGGGGGGGGGGTTGAAGCGGAACTGTTAGGTCGGCAAACTCTTTATCCATTGACCCATTTTGACATTTGCTGAGTAAGCGCCATCTATTTTCGGATTCATGCCAACTTTTTTCTCATAGTGGACTTTCTTTCTGTGATAAATCGTAATAATTATTATATAAAAGTAAAACACATATTTTTAAGTTTTCAAATAAATTTGCATTATCAAATTATATTTTTACTGTATAATTTATTATCAAAAATATTCTCATCCATCGTCAAATAAACTTTGTGATAAAAACTATAAGATGTTTTTGATAACTACCTGGTAAAACGTCTATCCTCCAATATTGAATACCGTTATATCGATCATCAACGATAACAAGTAGACAAGTAGAAGTTGTCATAATTCGTGGACCGAAAATGGAGAGAATGTCATTGGAAACTGGGCCATCATAGCGAGAAGCCTTGTAGTTTTTCATTTCTTTTTTAGTTGTAGAGTATACAGAGAACCATGACGTCGATTATCAAGAATCAAATCATCAAGCACTTGTCGAAGTAAGTGAATAAAATAATAAATATTCGGTAGAGTGACACGAAGACTGAGCTGAGTGAGTGTGAGTGAGTGACTGCAGTGTAGGCCTATGTGTGGACATGGGCATTGAAGTTGACAGCCTGAGCTGAGGCCTGAGCCGATGTAGTGATGAATCATGAAGATTTGGCGAGTCTGACTCTGTGTCTGTCAAGATGGATGCATGAAGATGAGTGCAGGGGGCTAAATCGGGGCTAATTCAGAATCATATCCATACTTTGACCCGTAACTCTGGCGTCGAGATACCCTTTTAAAACATAATTGACTGATTAATCTTCATCAATTGTTCAAATAATGATGCACGATGATGACAATTAAAGTTGTTACATACATGTAGAATCTAGACTATGTTTCTGGCGCTAGTGTAGTTCCGTATCCATTTTTTTTAGCAGTTGAATATCCATTCTTAGGAAAGGAATTTTAGCCCATTTTTTTACTAATTTTAATCATAATCATATACTAGATCTAGGTCTAGGCCAATTGCATTTTCCACCTGAATTTGGATCACATCCGACATCGGGAAACCTCTGTTTAGGGCTTCGATGTCGACGTCGTCGCTCAGTACCGTCTCTACGCTATAGCTCTGCACCTCAAACTGAAGCTTTCAGTCCCAAATTATGCAAACTTCTCGTATGGTTTATGGTATTACGCGCGTGCACGATACCATAACCCATACGAGAAGTTTGCATAATTTTGGACTGATAGCTTCAGTTTGAGTTGCAAAGCTAGCTCCTTCTTCTTCTTGTTCTTCCTCCGCTATTTCGACATCGAAGCCTTAAGAGGCTTCCCGATTTCGGATGTGATCCAAATTCAGGTGGAAAATGTGATATATGATTATGATTAAAATTAGTAAAAAATTGTGCTAAATTTCCTTTGCTAAGAATGGATATTCAACTGCTAAAAAAAATGGATACGGAACTACACTAGGGCCATGTTTCTTACCTGTTTCTCATCAATTTTCCTATTGTTTTTTTTTATTATTTTTCCTTAAAAAAAAACAAAGACTTGATATACGCTTTCTCACAGGATCCACGGCAAACTGTTGCACGATACAATTGCATACCATACAAGTAGCTGCATACTATCCTGGCTGTGCATTAAAAACTGTTCTATTGATTGTCAATTTCTCAACATTTTAAACACCATTGTATTTGTACAAAGCTCAAATGATTTCACTCAAAATTGGTACTTTAGTGACAATTGATGACATACGTAAATAGGTGACGGCGGCGGCGGCGTCAACATCAAAAACTTAACCTAAGGTTAAGTTTTTGAATTTTTGATATAATTTTTAAAGTATAAGTTCTTAGTCAATGAAACTTTGACTAGACCTATAGGGTATTCAAGTATCCCCAATCATGTGAGTAGAATTTCAGATCACAAAGTCAAGGTCAAAGGCCATTTCAGGTCAACAGACTTGGACTATGTTGTAGCATCATCATCGAAAACTTAACCTAAGGTTAAGTTTTTGAATTTTTGATATAATTTTTAAAGTATAAGTTCTTAGTCAATGAAACTTGGACTATAGGGTTATCAAGTCTCCCCAATCATGTGAGTAGAATTTCACGTCACTAAGTTAAGGTCAAAGGTCATTTAAGGTCAACAAACTTAGACTTTGTTGTGGCATCAACATCAAGATTTTTAAAATGCTTCTTCTTCGTGATTTTTCGACCGATTTTGATTCTGATTGTTTCATATGATAGGGCTAGGAGGGGGATTTAAAATTTCTACACAGAATCGTGAAATTCATTATCTATGCTAATTTATGCAAATTTATTCGAAATCACAAAAAAGGCTTCTTCTCCTTCATTTCTCGAACGATTTTGATTTGGTTTGCTTTATATCGTAGAGCTAACTTTGGTACACTAAACTTCTACACAGAATTTTGAAATTGTTCTCCCTTAATTAATTATGGTAATTTATGCAAATTTATTCCAAAAATTGCTTCTTTTCTCTCATTTCTTGACTGATTTTGATTTGGTTTGCCTTATCTGGTAGAGCTAAATTTGGAACACTGAACTTCTACACAGAATTGTGAGATTTTGCTCCATTGATTATTTATTGTACTTTATGCAAATGAAATGAAATTATGTCCCTTCCAGGGCATCAAATTTTTATTTTTTGACCAGTTCAAAAGTGTACCACATAAAATTTACGATATTTGTTGTTGCGAGATGCGGATGAGCGCTACGTCATTGACGTTCTGGTTTATCATATTGAATTGCGTTATGCAGGCGAGACCGCCGAGAGCGTTTCTCTTATTTCAACTTTGAAATCGTGAATCTACTGTCAAACTTGCTGATCAGCCACTTTGTATTCATTGTGTGCATTAGTGCGCAATTGTGTGCATTGTGTGTATTGTGTGTATTGTGTGTATTGTGTGCAATTGCTGCCTCTCAGCACGTATTACAGCGCTAGAGGTCAATACACATTAGCATTGACTCTGATGGCTTGCGTTGCGTTGACAAGGCTGCAAGACTCAGAGTTTTTGTTTGTTATTTTTTTGTTTGGTTATGCCCATTATGGCCATTCAATGTGTCAAAAACATAGTGTTTAATTTACTATTTGTTTTTTACAAATTTAGTGAAACTAATGACTATTTGATGTGGAATTCAAGACAAGTTTCATGAGAGTCGAAAGTAGTTAAAATTGAAACATAATTGAAACGTATATCAAATAACTCAAGAAAGCTTAGATGGAGACAGAGTTTAATTTTTTTTTTTTAAAGTCATCAAATAAACAATTTTTTAATTTTCAATTTTACATGCACCCTAAATATAATCATTGCAAATATGTTTCTGTTCAAGCCCTGTAGGAAAAAAAAAGATTATGTCATCTACATGTCCATGTACAGTACAACAAAGAAAATGAACATTTATGAAATTTGATGTACAGAGCAAATTGGAGAGGAGCTTGCAAGATATGTCACAGTGTTGCCAATTTACGTTTGATTGCTCACCACTTCAAAAATTCATTCATTTCTTATTTTTAATCGGATTTGCTCAAACTTGTGCTGACCTCTTCCTCTCATTTTTCTACTTTTATGAAGACCAACCTAATACCAGACTGGACTTTCCCTTTAAAGGGGAAGATCAGCCAGCATACACGTACCATAGAAAATATAAGATGAACATGTGTATCAAATCAAGTGAATAAACCACAATCCCATAGGACTCCCACATTATGACCTTTCTTTAGGCCTGTTTTCATCAGACCGAAGTTGTAAAATAACCTACTATTTTCAGACTAGGGATATTTCCCCAAAGGTCAAAATTGCGTCTCCACCAGACCAAACAGGTGCAAATTATTTTGGAAACAAAGACCAAGATTTCTTGGGATATTTGCTTGACCAAATACCCCTCTAATAGCAACTGCGGGCTGATGAGGACGCAAATTAGCTGGCTAATTTGAGATCAGGCTATTTAAAATAGCAGGTGTTTTTGCAACTTCGGTCTGATGAGGAGAGGCCTTATGTGACCTAATCCTATTTTGCTTTGATTCTATCCGTCCTAGATTCGTCAAGAACCTTTCCTCGGACAAGATAGGTCTTAGCACACTTAAAGGGGAAGGTCAGCTGACCAATCTAGAATTAGATGAGCAGGTTTTGATGGACGTCCTGGAGTTGCCTTCATGGATTGTCATTTCGAAGGTTACGTGCAACAGGCTCTCCATCAAGGTAAGTTGTCTTTTTTTTTTTTTTTTTTTTGTTTCTTTTACTGGAATTTAGAGATGAACCGACTTTTGGTCTGGCGACATTTCCTCAAGGCTGTATTTCATCACATGTAAAGGGGTAGAGAAAGAGAGAGAGAGAGAGAGATAGAGATAGAGACATCATGTCAGAGACTGGTGAACTATATTTTAAAACATTCACACACATACAGTGTATTTACATGAACAGCTCATTATTTCCCCACCCCCCCCCCCCCAACCCCCACACTCCGTTGTCGGAGGGACCGCACTCGTGTTCCCAAAATCTTCGGTAAAGGAGTACTTTTCACGCAATTAATTCCGGCCCGTATTGACTTATACTCATCAGAGATAGGGTGGGGGGGGGGGGGGTTGCTTTTAAAAATCTGGCCCGTATGGACTTAGGACGTATGGACGGAGATAGGGGGAAGCTTTCAAAGGGAGGGAACATGCTTACGCATACCCTAAATAACAATGAGTTGGGGGGGGGGGATTATTACCCCCTTACAATATACAATGTAGATGTACTTGGCATCAGAACTGAAAGGGTAAGAAACATGACCCTGGCTTATGTGATTTTCCCCAAAATGTTGAGAGTGTAACATGAAAATAGACTTGTTGTTCTGTTTGTTGTCTCTCCTGCCCTTGTCTGTTTGACATTGTGCCATCTGGCTATGGAATCATCGCACTTGGACGTGTGTTGAGAGTCAAGAACTATTTAGAACTGATTTCCTGTTTAGTTCATGTTAAATTTGCTCAGGTCTTAGATTGGTATGTTTTTATTTTTCATATAAAAGAAATATACATATGAACATAAAAAAATATGTATACACTGTATTATATTTACAAAGTGCAGCTGGATTGCCCTATTCAGAGCCCTTCATTAAATGGCTCTGTTCTTCCTCTTGGTAGGGGGTCTGTACCGTCTGTACTGTACATATCAAAACAATATTTTCCATTGAATTGAAAGCAACTTAAATATTCATGATCAATTTACTAGCACCAGTGATCCATATTGCTAGATCCTTATGTTAAGTTAAACAATTGACTACCGGTACTGAGTTCTCTTATTCCTGTAGACTTTATACATAGGCCATCTGGTTCTTGTAGGGAATGGGTTAAACATTATGTTAGCATTATCACCATTATTTATGACTACATGTACAGTGTACATGTACAATACTTGGATGCAATTGCATAAATACTTGCATGTACTGTATAGATTGTGTACATTCACTGTACAGAATCTCTTTTTCATTAAGTATCACTCAAAATCAAGATATTGGAATATATGTACATTGAACTTTGTACATTCTACAAGTGTGTACTGTAGCCTTTGGGAATGTAATCATTAATTTGTTGGTCTTTTCTGTTGTATACAGAAGATAAGATCAGAGCTGTCCTAACTATTGGCCTATTAAACTTAGAATGTAAGGAGTGGAACAGAGTTTGACTAGGTTATTTTATCTCTCGTGTCAATATCAACTTCCTACATGTACAGTTTATATTGTGTAGTACACTGCGAGAAGTGTATGTTAATATTGCATTGCCCATTGTTTACCATGCTCACAAACATTTTCAGGACACATAACTTCTTTTCATTGTGTACATTGTAGATTGCTTGTGTATATTGATGTGATAAAGGTTAAATACAATTGCAGAATCTGTGGAGATGTAATTATGTACCGGGTATTAAGTAATGGCTGTTGGAGTGATGGGGAGCAGTGTATTCATGTAGGAAGGAAGAACATGAAAGAGGAGAAGAAGGAGAGAAGAAAAAGAAGAAGACAGAGAAGATGATGAAGAAGAAGAAAATGGAAAAGAAAAGGAGAAGGAGCTTGAAATCAGAGTAAAAGATGAAGCAGAAATATAAGAGAAAGAGAGAGAGGGAGAGAGAGGGAGAGAGGGGGGGGGGGGGGAGATGTACATGTACATGTACATGTACATGGTAGAGAAAGGTGGATGTGAGGGGAAAGAGGGAGGAGAAGCAAGAAAGAAAGAAAGAGAGAGAGAAACAAAAGGGGGGGTGGTATAAGAGTACATCACAGAGAGAAACAGGAGGATCAGGATTATAGAATATATAGGGAAAGAATAAAAAAAGGAAAATAATCAATTATTGGGAAAAAATGTAGATGACCATGCAGTGTACATGTACATGTATGCGTACGTCAACAGCCCTAAAAAGTGAAGAAATGAAAATATAAAACTATTCAAATCACTGGAAGAGAAAAGCCGAGATAAGTATGATAAAAAATATATTAGTTTTAAAATAGAAGCTGGTGTAATTAAATCTATAGAGGAGTGAAGGGGGTAGGAGGAAGAAGATGATGAAAAAATGATTAATTGGAGCAAATATTAATCATTGCTTGAAGGCATCAATGTCCTTGTGAACTGGAGTCCAATATTCTATAGCAGCATTGCAATGAGAAAAGTGAGTCAACCCACGTCATCCTCTTACACTTCCCACACACACATAACCTGTATGTTTTAAAGTCAGCCACTCGTTTGTATTACCTGTAAAGTGGATGCTACAACTGTACTATCTCAGTATCTGTGACTCATATTATTGTCCACAAATAGTAATTTTCCCAAAACATCTCAAATTTTTGTTCTCTTAATGACTTTTGGAGTAGTACATGTACTGTACATGTTATTGCCTATGATGAACATGTTGTATACATGATGATGTAGGCCTGCCTACAATAATGATGAAAAATAATTTAAAAAAACAGTGATTATAAAGCGCTCTCCACTGAAGTCTATAAGTGCTGTGTATAACAAACAAAAACAAAATACAGTGACAAACAATTATCTATTACACCACAAGTGTAAATGCACATGTACATTAACACTGTTCTGATCGAACTCAAAGAGAATGTCAGTCTACAGTTTACCAATCACTACCGGTACATGTAGCAGAAAATTGTCATGCCTGTGTTAATAATTTATATGCCCCTCAATATAATGGCAAGAACAATGTGTTCAAATATGGTCATTTCAAGTTGAAATGTTTGACCTTGCGTGACACAGTGTGAGGGTGCCTACTTTATTCCAAGCAATACTGTACTTCATACTGTAATATTAATGATATACATGTAGCATGATTATATGATAACAGTGCATTACAAACAATGCGTATGACTGATCAAAGACAACTGAATAATGTACATATTGGTCTACTGTATATCTGTAATCCTGTTTACATTTTTATATAATCTGTAAATACAGGGACAATTTTTTCTTCTTTTCTACCAAGTGCCAAGTAATTCTTGATAAGAGTCACAATACTTTAAACTTGACCTTTAATTTGTGATGGTAGTATAATGATATTAAAGCCAAAGACCAGTTATGGTCATGCGATTGCATTGTGAAAGAAACGTTGTGGAATCGATCAGAAAGGTTGATCATCTAGCATATAAGTATTGGTGTGTACTGCAAGGTTCTGGAATCATCAAAATGATAAGAAATTTGGCCCAGTCTTCGTAAAGTTACAAGCACTGTATATGTGGGACTACACACACGTGCGCGACACATGCATTTATCTCTCACACACCAATAGATAAATTAATTTACCAAATATATTAATTAGTAGGCGGTTTCCCGGGCAACATTTTTATCATCGTGTATTAGTCAAAACATACTTTTTCACATGATTGATAATAAGAGCTTCCATTTCATTTTTTGAAATACTGGTCTTTACCTTTAATGACAATGAATAATGATAATAACAATCATTTTAATACGTGAAGACGTACTGTATATGTACAGTGTACATGTACTTTTGGATGTTGTAGTTCCTTCTTGTACATCACACATTTACATGTGTACATGCATAGTTCCCTGTCTGTTGTGCTTTGGAATAGTTAATTAGCTACACGTTTTACAACTCAAGTATTCATGCCCTTAATAACAAGTTTTATAATTTTTTAGTATGTGAAAAATTGATTCATCCCAAATTCCCAATTTATATTTTTGAGAATGTGACATATTAAAGGCCCTAATTCAACCAGTCGGCCCTTCATTCTAAACACCCAAACATGAAACAGTTACAAGGGTTATGAATAAATTTAGTTTTTAACTGAATATTTCTCAAATATTCCCCAGATGCACATTACAGGTACATGTATGCCATATTTACCTGCACACTGTTTTATACAAGTGCCATACACAGTGTCTCACTGTACATGTACTTTGTAACTCATGTGTCGACCATGTGTGTGGCACTCTGCGTAATATTGTTACTACCTTTATGCACTTGGAATCAAGATTAAAGGGATTGGGTAACTTTGCCTCAGATTCTTTAAAAAAATCCTGGATTTAGCTCATGCAGTTATCTTAATTATATTTGGATCCCATGACTTTTAAAAGCCAGTCGCCTGTCTGATAATCAAGATATCTACGATTGGAATAAGAAATTTCAGAATTCGTTTTTCCTAACGGTTTTCTTAACACTACAGTCTATTGGGGACAATGAGTACCGTAAAGATTTTTACTTTTTTGAGGCACTTCATGATCATTTTGAAGTGCATTTTTGTTAGGGCTTCAATATTACACCATATCACAGACACTGATAACACGTAGGGCCGTGCATCTCAGATTAAACATTGTTAAACAATGCCTTTAAAGATACTCATGTGTACAGGGTCACAATGTGCTATTCAAAGTACCAAATTTCAAAACCATACTGTGCATGTACATGTACACTGGTTGTATACAGGGCTTTGGGAAATATAGTAGACAATACTCTGGTTTACTTTAACCCCCAAATTTGAATATATTTTCAATATATGCAGTCTATATTTACATCTAATATAGATCAATGTATATATTATACTTGTTTTTTAAATATGGTTGCACAAGATAATAGCTCGGCTGACAAGATTAACTCCAAATCCAAAAATCGGGTTGAAAAACATGTTGACGAGCTCGATGTGGATAAGAGATGCTAGTGGGTGGAATTAATGAATCTCCTGTCCAAAGTAGGTTTTTTGGCATTGGTAAAATAAGATTCATTGGAAAAAGTTATATCTAGTAAATAAATTTGCCCAGCCCCTTTTCTCTGTCTGTGTCTCTATTTTGTCTCTCTCTCTGTCTCTATTTTTTTCCTGTCTCTGTCTTACATGTATCTCTCCCTCTCTCTCTCTCTTTCTCTCTCTCTCTCTCTCTTTCTCTTCCTCCCTCCCTCTCTCTTTTTTGTCATTCACTTCCTTTTCTCTCCCTCTCTCTGTCTGTCTCTCACTCTCTTCTCTCTCCCACTCCCTCCCCTCTCCCCTCTCCCCTCCCCTCATATGCAAGGTCTCGGCATGTACATTGTAAGACTTTCTACATTTTCATTTTGATTCCATTCTTGTACATTTTTTCTTTCTTCATTCTTTCTTTGAATTACATTCATGTTTAGAATGTCTTGTTCTTCTACCTCGGGCAAATGACCTTTAACATACAGTATACCACACAAATTTTCATGGCAAGTACATGTACTTGTCATTTATACCAAATATGATTTTATTTATCAAGATACTGAACTGCATTTGATGAGTGAACCAGTGACATTTCAAAACTCAATATTGCAGAGATTTCTCCCTTGGGTAAACATTTTCTGACTATTTTCCCTCCAAAATTAGAAACTAGAAAGTTGTTTTTAGCAACCTCTATACACATATTGTACCATATTTAGGTTGAATGTGGGAGGAAATAAAATAAGATGGAAATTTGGCAGTGGGAGAAATAAAATGGAAGAGGCCCAAACAGTCAGAGATTATAATTTGGTTGACAAGAAAAAAACATGCATTTTTCAATTAATATATATTGGAATATTTGTTTCTGCTTTAATGTTTGTGAGTTTCGGGAATAAATTCATCTTGCAAAAACTAATACTCATGGGAATATTTTGTAATAAGATGTACTGGTGGTGGTTAAGTATTTGTTGTGCATGAATTACCTCTTTATATTTTTGTTAGTACTGGCTTTTTCCCTTTCTTTATATAAACAACCAACTTTTCTAAAGATTGCATCTAATTTTTTTAGAATTAACAATTTTTAAATCATAAAACAAGTTAAATCAGGAAAAAGTTATTGACCCAAAGTTGGATACCCTGGAAGTCTGGAACACTGTTTCATAATAGCCCTTAATACCCTATATGCATTTAGATCATCATCAGCAATGAAAACAAGAACAAGAGACTCATATTGGAAATTTGTTTTGCAAAATCCTACTTCCGATGTTTTTGATGGCACAATAAAGGTTTAACAAGCAGACATTAAATATCAAGTGATCTCATTATAAGACCACACACGCTCCCTTGTGAGGGCTATTCATCGATAATTCATTTCTGTCAAGAATTTTTCTTGATAGCTGACGACCGAGAAGTCTGCTGCACCTAGTCTCCGAGTACAGACTCTTACTTGTCACGTCATCACAGTACATGTATGTCGTCATGAGTGAAACCTAACTAAGCTCTCGGCTGACTGTGTGAAATGATATATTTCGCTTTTATAAAGCACTTTACATCGATGTCTCTATGCGCTTTACAGATATATATTATTACTCCGGTAATCGGATTCAGGCTTGCCTGCATACAATGTATGCACATTCTCCACTCCCTGGGGAGCATTCCAGCCAGGCATTTAACAGACGCTCACAATGCTGAGCAAAATACATTAACTTTCGCATCCTATCAGGTACCCATTTAACACCTGGGTGGAGAGTGGCAAATGTAGATTAACATCTTGCCAAAGGACGCTAGTACCGGACTGGGATTTGAACCCAGTACCTTGTGATCTGCAGTCAGGTGACTTATCCACTAGACTACAACACCTCTTAGAAGTCAGGAGCTGCTATCACACAGGTCCTATGGGATACAGGATTTACATACAGTGTACATGTATAGTCTCAGAATCCATACCTTGTTTTATGCGCTATGATTGGCAAGGGTTTAAGCATGCAAACTATGAGCTGTGTGTGTGATTAAGAACATGATATTATAATGTGCTTGTATGCGTACGGCTGCGCTGCATGGGTCCCTGGTATAGCCAATACACCGGGGAGGGATATTTTTAGAGGAACGTGTGCCACCGAGAGGATTCCAAACGGTGTCAGATTTGATGCGGTTCTACGTGTTGTGAGCTCTCTCTCTTTCTGGTGAGCTGGAGGGCTCGTCTGGAGAGAATTGGAAAACAACAGGAGATTAAATGTGTTGTAATGGTGTGATATGAGAGAGAGAGAGAGAACAAGAGAGAACAAGAGAGACAGAGAAAGAGGGAGAGAGAGAACAAGAGAGAGAGAGAACAAGAGAGAGAGAAAGAGGCAAAGAGAGAGAGAGAGAGAGTGTGTGAGAGAGAGAGTGCATTCCATATCTACTTGAAAACAAACAAAACAACACATCCTTTTAAAGTTGCAAATTGATGATTTATTCAGTCTCGTACATCTACATCTACAAATACCATCATTTGATACACAATTATAAGACTTTTAAACGTATAGCTTCTCTCCTAAACGATTTTGAGGGAAAGCAACTTAATATATTGAATGTTAAATAAGAGAAACCAAATCTAAATGTTTAACTATCCTGTACAGCTATCTACTGAAGATGGGACTGGTATTAAAAGAGGAAATTACTGCTACATTTTTGGAAAGCGTATACAAACTGCGTTCTAAATTGCTGCTTTTTTTACATTAAACACATGATTTAAATCTCCCCCGTAGACATGTGTGTTATAATTTGTACAGTATGTGCATTAAAATAAAGATTTTTTTTTTTCTTCTTTATTTTGGCCTGAACATAATTCCACATTTGCTTAAATTGAAATACTAGTGGAGTAAAATCTTTGTCTCTCTCTTCTTGGGTCTTCTGAAAATGTATCTGAGAGTTCTAGCAATGCCTAAGAGGATAAAGCCCCTATAAAGACAGATGTGTTGATCTCAATCACCGTCTGCTAACTTTCCTATGATTTTCACTATAAAACAAACATTGTCAATCTTGTAGACTGTTGGTCTGCTGCGATGTTCCTGTTTAAACCTTAAAGTCTTCAAACCTTTTAATATGAGCCTTGTTGAAGTATGCACATGCTGTATTTTAGCCGCCGGGCATGGTGGCTCAGTGGTTAGAGCGCCTGCCTCATGAACGAGAGGTCGTGGGTTCAAACCCCGGCCGAGTCATACCAAAGACTTATAACTTCTGCCTTCTACCTGGGCGCTCAGCATATTAGATTGGAGAAGGGTAGTAATAACATATTATGTTATGCAGCGCCCGCTTGAAAAGCAGTTTCATAACTGAAGTGGCTACCCTGTGTAAATAAAACGTTATTATTATATATTATAGACAACAAACATGTATGTCACACTTTTTTATATTTTGTATCAAAAAGCTGAGAAAGATTAACCCTGTACAGTTGAGTTTCACACAAAAATTTGCACGCACTACAGTGTACCAGGTTTAATCTTTTACAATCTTCATAGTGTTGTGGTCAACAGTATGAAAGGGTAATCCAACCCTTGCAATAAGTTCATTTGTTTGAAAGCAGTAAAATAAGTGGCAAAAGTATGAAATAAAGCTAACCAATAATAAGAGATGTATGAGTTTTTGAAATATGAGATGACTGAATTCTAGATGCCAATCTCAAATTGACAGTTTGGTCAGTAGATTGCTACTTTTTAGTTGCGTATATAACTCTCCCATTCGTAGTTTACGTAAATATCATTAATTTCTGCTTTTCTCCTAAGTGCTTTCTGGCTTAGGGCACTACTCAAAATGTGTCATTGATAGCATATATATTATTATACTTTCCCTAGTCATTCGTCATTTAATAGTCATACATTTTGTATGCCAAATTTGTCCAGCACTACGGTGTACATGTACATGTACATCACAAAGTCATGCCCAATTCATCCCATTTGAAGAGCCCATACCTACACAATGATTAGGCCAAATAAAATAAAAAAACATATTTAGCGTCCTCTTTTTTCGAAAAATAGGAGGGAGGGGGCCCTTTTTATTTTTTATTTTTTATTTCAAAATGGCCGCTCGGTACATTTTCCCTGACAGTCGGGGCTATTTTTTTTCAAGATGGCCGCCGACAATTTTTTCTTTTTTTTAAAATCAGAAATAGAGCCATTTTAGCAGTGTTTTTCATGTTTTTTTTCTTTCAAAAAAAAAAATAAAAAAATAAATTCAAAAAAAAAAAAATTCAAAAAAAAAAAAAAAAAAAAATAGGAGGCGGCCCCAAAAAAGGAAGCGGGCGGGGACGCTAAACATGTATATTTTTTTTAAATGGCCTTACAACTTTCAAAAATCATAACTCTGATTTCATTCAAAGCTCACCAGTCTACAGTATCTCTCTGATTTTCTGCTTTCCTCTGATTTTTCTGCTTTACTATCAAGGATTTTCCTTTCGTGTGTGGCATTGTTGAATTTGTTAGATTTATGGTTTTGTCACTGAGCTGTGTGATTTATTGGTTTGGTGATTTATCGCAAATTGCTACGTGATTATAAACATTGTGGTGAGACCTCCAAATCCTCATTTTAAAACCACAATCTCATAAACATACAAGTAGAGGTAATTATGTGTACCGGTAATTATGATGCAGGAATATGGTGCAGAAACTCCACTGCACTTGATAGAAAATACCCTATTACCAAGCTTTACCAGTCAACAGAAAATTGTAGATTATGATGAACATGGGCAATTCATACGTGTACATTTTTGTATGTGTATAAATAGTGAATTACATGGTGTACAAATGCACAGCTTGAAGTACAAATGGGTGTACATGTATGTGTTCAAAATTCAAGATTCAAGTTTTATCGTTCATTATAATACAGAATTTGTTTCCCATTGGTGAAAAGAACCAAATCAATGAGACTTCAACATGCCCCTGCAGCCATATATTCTATTTCTATGCTCAATTTCTATAATCGCAGCGCTGCATACAATCTACTGCACTGAAAAGTCTAGTGTTCATCTATACTCAAGTGATTTGTACCTCTATTCTTCTCTCTCTCTCTCTCTCTCTCTCTCTCTCATTAGTTCCTGAATGTTAAAGTGTACCCACCCCCCCCCATAGCTTGGTTCAAAACAGCCATCTATTCCTATTTGAATTGAAGTGCTGAGTGCAAGCCACTGCACCGTAGCCTAGTGTTCATCTATATTTGAGTGATTTGAAGCTTCATTCTTCTCTCTCTCTCTCTCTCTCTCTCTCTCTCATTATTTCATAAGTGTTAAAGTGTACCACCCCCCCCCCCCCATATACATGTAGCTTGTTTCAAAACAGCCATATACAGTATTCCTATTTAATCACATTGCTGCATACAATCCACTGCACCGAAGCCTAGTCAGTGTTCATCTCTATTCCTGTCTCTCTCTCACCCCCTCTCTCTCTCTCTCCCTCTCTCTCTCTCCCCCCCTCTCTCTCTCCCCTCTCTCTCTCTCCCATTATTTCATGAATGTTAAATTGTACCAATCCCCCCAAAAGCTTGTTTCATATGATTATATATGTAGATGTATGCTGTACAATTGTAATTATTCCAACTGAAGCACACTGTGTCATAAATAAACATTGATTATGACAGTCGACCTGTAGGCCCTCTGTGCTGTTTTCATATCGCTTGAACTTTACACAGGTATGCTAGCGATGACAAGATTGCACTCCAAATCATAACACACCCTCTAGACGCAATTAATGCAGGCACAAGTGCGTGCATGTTGCCAATTATACATTGTTGTATAGTATGTGCCCATGCACTATACGCTGCACTTTTAATGTTTAATCATCATTATGATAATGTGATGATTGAAATGCTGTGGAAATCATTAATTAGAATTGAGATTATATTAAAGAGAAGGTTGAGTTCTGGGAAGAGGTGAAAAATAATTTGTGAGCGTTATCATACCTATTACAGTGTATATGCAAGTGTGGAAGAACATCAGATAAGACATGTTCCCTAAAAAGCATGGCTCTTCAAATGCCTTCATATTCTAAATATGTCATGTAACATCGTAAAACTCGGGGGTAGGCTTTTTACGCCAGTCGTGTAGTCCCATATACATCTTTCTGTGTACAGTGTTTGTAACTTTACCAAGACTTGGCCAAATTTCTTATCATTTTGATGATTCCAGAACCTTGCAATACACACAAATTCTTATATGCTAGATGATCAACCTTTTCTGGTCGATTCCACACCGTTTCTTTCACAATGCAATCGCATGACCAGAACTCAACTTCATCTTTACCCCTGTATGGAAGATACCAAAGAGATGTGGAAAATATGTGAACATCTCGCACAGGGAAATCTTACTGATAACAACAAAACACAATCTAAATATAGAACTTCAATGAACAAGAATTGAAAGCAATAATTCTAGTCAATTCAATTCAATTCGATTTTAATTCTATTCAAGGCTCACTTCAAAAGTCTAACATTCAGTGTCATAAAATATACAGGTACAACATGGTCTGCAGCCCAGGGCTGAAATGAAAGTGTTTACATTATGGTAACAGTGTTAGTAAGAGTGCACATTATGCATTATACATACATACCTGTATACATGTAAAGTATATGAGCACATACATGTACTGTACATGTCTACAATAAAAATATGGTGCTTATGAATAAATGATTTTCATGTTCAAAGAAGCAATATATTTGCTAATTAAAAATCATTGGCAATTGTTTTTTACTCATGGGGGTTTGGGGTACTTCATTGACTGCACCAGACAAATGATTTCAAATTCCATTTTAGAGCTGTATGCATATATTGATTACATTGTACTGCAGCCAGATACATTATAGATCTCTTTCAAGTCAGGATTTAATTTTTAGGGCTATAGTGATCACATATTTTTCTTCAATAGGCAACAATAATTCTTTTTTTCTTCATTACAATATTAAGGAAATGTTAACAAAACGTTGTAAAAATTGTCGATTCTGATAAAAAAACAATGATTTTGACTCTCTTGATGTGTTGCCATTTTAAGGAGTTTAAGGGTTTGTAAAATTCCTGGCATCGAACGCAATATAGTCATGAAACAAAAATGCAGTTGGTGCAGAAATATCAGCCCTTTCTACTTGTCATCAGTCATGTACAGTGTATCTGACATATTTGGAAAGGGCCTACTTGGAATCATTGGGTCATTGTGTCCGGTCGGGTTGTCACATTACACGGCCTTTCGTGAAACGAAAGCGGAAGACAACACAAGATTTGTATTGATTTTTTCCGTCAGAATCAGTTGATGTGTGGGTTTCGACATCCAAATGCAATATAAAAATGTAAGCTGATGTCAGAACAATCAATCCCATCGACTGAATTTACACAGTTTGGACCACTTTGGTCATTTCGATCAGTGGCTAGCGTTTTGCTGCGCTGCACTGGTTGAAAGATGTCGACCCGTGAGCTAAAAAATTGGCCTGTCACAGCTTGCCAGTGGGGTTGCTATTAATTGTAAATCCACCGTGATCCCTACCTACCTGTACAGTTGTCTATCTTCCTTTAATGCAGTGATAAGCAATCAATATATTTCATATCAGGTTAGTCTGGGATCTCTCAAGCTTATTAGCACGCTTAATAACTCAGGCAGACGTCTTTAATTGATCCAATTTCCATCTTTATATGCCAAGAAGCAGAAGGTTGTTAACTCTTTAATGGTATTATTTAAAGCCCTTCTGGCTCTAGATAGATGATATAGGATTTGGAAAGGTCACTTTACTTTTAGGGGGAACACCCTGGATATGTTTTATATGATGTAACCTTTTTTTTTGTCTTCTTTCAAATAAATGAATGCCTGTACCAAAAGACTATATGATTAACTGTATTGCATCAATCTTTTACAAGTTTTTGTATGTCAGTAGGATATGACATGTTCCATACATGAGTTGGTGCTATGTCAGATGAATTTTAATAATTGTACATTTATATAATCAGTTTTTGAAATATGAAAAGCTTGAAATATCATGTAAATTAAATTTTCAAATATTCTCTTTATTTTCTCTTTTTACTTCTTTATTCAGATTCCATGGACAAAGCTGAAAACACATCCAATATGTTTGGTAGGTACATTTATTTATTATCATTATTATACTTTAAGTGCCACCTATCATCAGTTTTGCAGTCGTAAGGCACAATTAATTACAATGGTTAGTGCTATTTGATTAATATTTTTTGTTAAATCTGAAGCCAAAATAGAAGGCTTTGTGTTTGTTAAGTGTCTGGAGCAATATTATTCAAACATTGATATCATGTGCAAGTACTGATGGCACATGTGCTTGCAGTTATGGATAATTATAAGCACTTTGATCTCTTTATAAATTAATGAGTTTTTATTTTCTCACTGTCTAGAGATAATAGGTTGATTGATATATATTTTTTAAATCTGAAGGCAAAAGAGAATGATCTGTGTTTGCTCTTGTTATTGTGTTTTTTTTTATTCAAACATTGATATCATATGCAAATACTGATGGTACACATGCTTGCAGTTATGGATAATTTAAGCACTTTGATCTCTTATATTAATGAGTTTTTAATTTCTCATCGTCTGGAGATAATGGGTTGACACGTACACCACATGCGCCCTGTTGTTTTATCATGTCACTAATCATTAGTGAAGAACAAGCTGGTAAAGTATAATCATGGTCGGATCTTAAGTATGTTTGGAGCAGATCGGTTATTGGGTATGAGCATGTGCGTTGTTCAACAGAGCGAAAAAAAGGTAGAGCAGTTTAGCTCTAAACATTTTTCCACAAAATCTCTACACCACCCAACAAAAAAGAAGGTAGAAGGAAAGAAAGAGAAAGAAAAAATATGTACAGTAAGAAGTTAGAATGTCTAGTGAAAATTTTGCTTTGACAATATTAACAAATTTAACATTTGCGGGTTATACAAGTGTAGCACTGATTTACATTAACTGTTTTGATAAATAATTGAAATAAATGTATTTGATTGGATGTGACCAAATTTTAAAGAAATAGATACTGTTCTGGGGAAACAAAATGTCATGACACAGCTAGGGCATGAGTTCAGTGCTTACTTGAAGAAATACTGCAGAAAGATTATCCGACTGCATACCATTTCCTGCTCTTCATTTTAAATACTAATTGAAAGTGGAGTAAAATGGGGTGTTTCGGTTTCAGGTTAGTCCTTGTTTAGATGCTCTGTAATTCATTCCTTATCCGGAGGGTATCTTTTGGTGTCTGGATTTGAATGATTGTTAGAGAAAGTATTTGAGATGTCTGTAGGTTAGAAAAGTATTAAGAATAGAGAGAGGATGTGAGAAAGAGGAGGCGAAAGGAAGAGAGAGAGAGAGAGAAGGGAGAAGGGGGGGGGAGAAAGGGAGGGAGGGAGAGAGAGAGAGAACGAGGAGGTAGAAGGGAGAGAGAAAAAGGAGGTGGAAGGGGGAGACATAGGAGGTGAAAGGGAGAGAGAGGAAGGGAAGGGGGAGGGGAGAGAGAGGGAAAGAGACATGGAAATAAATGGGAAGTAGGAGAGGGAGAGAGATAAGAAAGTGTAGAAAGTATAGAAAGATCATCTGTCAATAAAGACCCCCTTTTTTATTTCCCTTGAAAATGGTTTCTCATTGAAACATACTACTAAAGGAACCTGTACATAGAGACCAACTGTCTATAAAGACCACTCTCTTGTCTCTCTTGAGTGGTGTCTATATACAGGTTTCACTGTACTATGTATTTTGTTCTTTCAGTACCTGGACCAGGTTGAACTAGAAATGGAGACTTGTCGGGATCTCAGGAAGACAGAGAACAAGCAAGCTTTGCAATCGTAAGTGCTTCTCTCAAGTTCAAGTTCAAGTTCAAGTTCAATTTGATTAAATTCCAATAAAAGCATATATATACACACCTTGTTTGCTTTCCTGGCCTGCTATTTTCAGCGAAATGATCTTTTGTTTCACATGAACAAAATTTATGCAGGAAATTAGATACCAGTAGATACACCTGCAGATAGATAGATATTGTTTCACATACAATGTTCTTTCTGTGGTATGCAATTTATAGGTACTGAACAATGAAGTTGAAAAGACAAACTTTTCACAACGAAAAACTGTTATTAGATACTATCACGCTTTGGTTTGTAAGGTGCTAGAGTACTGGCAGTGTTGACCAAAGGAAAGAAAAACATTTTCTTTTCACAGCCAAAATTTAATTTTTTAATATTTTTTTCTTCAGAGCAACTAGTAAATATGGGTTTCCAGAGAGAGTGGTGGATGGGATGTACGTACACGTGAACTCAATCATCGGCAAGTTCAAGTCGGACACCTTTCATGCTGATATACAGGTGGGTACCATGGTCATAGAGGCGATGAGGCTGATTATGATGAGTGTGAGGGTGATGATGAAGGTCATGATCATGATCATGACGATGATGGTGATGATAATGAGGATGGTGGTAGTGTTGATGGTGGTGGCGGTGTTGATGGTGGTGGTGATGGTGGTGACGGCTATGACGATGATGATGATAATGATAGGGTGATGACGACGATGATGATGATGATGATGATGATGATGATGATGATGATGATGATGATGATGATGATGATGATGATGATGATGATGATGATGATGATGATGATGATGGTGGTGGTGATGAGGATTAGGATGAGGATGATGGTGATGGTGGTGGTGGTGGTGGTGGTTGTCCTGATGGTGATGATGAAGGTGATGATGACGATGATCGATGGTAATGTTAATGATGAGGATGATGCTGGTGATGATCATAATGATGAAGAGTCAATAGTATATTGTTTTGTATCATAGATTGGTATCATCCTTTATTTTTATTTGGTGTCTATAACCCCCCCCCCCCCCCACCCACCTCCACTCTCCACTTCCATCCTTCATCCACCCAACATCCATCCAATCACCTTACCTTCAGCCATCATTATCCATCACCTTTATACCAACATAGAAGGTGGCATGTTTGTGAAGCTGAAAGCCTTCTACTCATGTGTTATTCCTTTTTCACACGGCATCTCCTTGGCATCTCCACCTTCAACTGCCTCATGTAATTTCATCCCCACTCCCATTGATCCTCATTAGCTGTGTCCACACTTCAACCTTTTGTATTTTCCAGAACATATTACTCTGAAAGAAAACACACGCGGCCTGTTCACACACAGCAGGAAGCAAGGTTAACTACTCATTTTGTTTACCCCGATCACGATCTCACTTATTTGTGTGAATAGAAAAATCAAAGCCAACATAATAAAGCAAAACATAAAAGAAAAATACAAAATCTCACACATTGATGGGATGGTGTTCACATATCAAATTGCTATCAAATATGTAATGAATTTTGGGTGAATTAACAGTGATTCGTTCATTGTTGATCGCTGTGCATTTTGTATTTTGATGGAGTGAGTACTTTTTTTAGTACAGCCAAGGTCAGCAAAAGTGAAATGATTATTTCATACATCGCACGTATGAACAGGTGCATGGAAACGTGATATTTGATTCCAACCTCGCTTTTTTTCTCTTGTGTGAATGGCTCTATTGTGTATACCCTAGATAGACTGCTTTATGTTCATGTACATTGTAATTCCACCCCCTAGCTCACTCATTGGTCCTCATTAGCTGTGTCCACACTACAGCCTTCTGTGTTTTGTAGTTTCTAGATCCAATACCCCAGTCACACCGACAAGACTGACACCAGGGTCCCATTTCACAAAACTTGTCTTCAGTGACAAATGACAGTTTTTGTTATAAGCTAGTGAAATCCTTGCTTCTGATTGGCTATCAACAGATTTGTCACTGATTTTTGTCATTTGTCATTGACAAAAAGGTTTTTGTGAAACGGGTCCCCTGGGCAGTGTTTCATGAAACCATTACAAGTACAAGTTCACAATCAAATCATAGAAATGTGTGTCTTATGTTTAACTCGTGTTTCAATGGGATGTCAGTGAACTTGTACTTGAAACGGTTTCATGAAATGATGCCCAGATTGACAACAAACTGAACACAAAATTGCAATACCCGAAATGGCCAAGAATCTGTCACTTTAGAGTCGGTGAAATGTCCGTTCATTAGACAGTGAGACTGAGGTGCGGTACAATTTTTGCATACATTACATTTTTAAAGATGCAAAGAAACAGATCAGATTTATTCAATCAGTAATCATTGAACCTGGACTTTGGTTTAGTGACAATTTGACGGCTTGAATGATTATTTTGGCTTCTTTGCATCTAGCAGCATCTAGAAAATTAAGGTCGAGAAGGAAAGCTGCTTTACATTCCTGTACTGTATGAGAAGTTGGTTTCCTATTAAAAATTTGGCTCACTATTGCAGGAGTGTCTATTGTTCAAATGTTGTACGTACATGTATTAAAGGAAGGTGGGTGTAACATTAAACTGAGTTGCTATTGATTGTATGCTGATTGCTTTAATAGTCTGACATCACAGGCCCTTTTAGATGTATGATAATGTTACACATGGCGGCATAACGCTACTCGTCTATATATTATCCATAAAGATGACAAGCCAATACATCTCTTGATGTTGAACCAAAGATGACCATAGTAGTCTTTAAAAAACAACAATTATCCACATTTCCCAGAAAAGTTTATTCCTTTTATACACGTACATGTTTCAGTTTCAGTTTCAGTTTAGTTTACTCATTAGATCAAAATCCATTACCAGAACACATACATTTGCAAATAGTACTGTAAATAACATAAAAATCTTTCACTAGAATATACACAAGTACGTTTAAATATTAAACAATAATGGAAAAAGGGAAGTTATCAAAACCCATATAAATGAGTTTGTCGAGATATCCCCTCAAAAAGCAATTAAACAAAATTTGATGAACATAATAAAGATTTGATTTTACATGTTCATGTTCATGTATGTGCTTTTGATGATTTACTTACGTGTACATTTAGGTCTGCAACACTGAACTAATTAGGACGAGATGGTAGTCAGATTCCATGTGCAGAAGGTCACAATTCCCTGACACCACATTTGGTGGAAATACCATTAATGGGTGTACAGAATATTGACAATACAAAACACGTCCCTGGTGAGCTAATGCATTTTGTTCAAATGTCCCCCTGGATGCATTTATATATCTCTCCGTCTATCTTGTGTCCTGTCTTTGTCCACGATGTTAGCAAATGGAAAAGAAGTCAAGATTTGACCTAGAAAATCCTTTTACGTACTTCTGATCGAATAACATTTTTAGCGCCTTTCTATCTCATGCAGTGCATTATTCATTATCCTTTTGTAAAATCATTTTTTTCTTATCTTTTAGAAAATGTTACTTTTAGTGCTCCTCTCTGCCTTCTACTGTTTTTCTTCATCATTTGTATTCTTTGTCTTTTCTCTTCTTTCTTTCCTTGCTGTCCTCCTTTTCTTACATATTTCTTCTCACTTTTCTTTACCTCTTTGCTCTTCTTATTTTTCCCGCTTTTTCTATACCAGCTCCTTCTTCATCTTCTTATTTTCTATTTCGCATTTTGTCTTTATGCTGTTCTTCTCTTCATTGCTCTTTCTCCTTCTTCTTCTCTACACCATTCTCTCCCCTTCTTCATCTTTTAATTTTTGTCTTCAAGCTCCTCCATCATCTTCCTTCTCTTCTCCTTTTTCCTCCTCCTATTCCTATTTTGATCTTTCTTCGTCCTCTTCTTCTCCTTTTCTTCCTCCTCCTCCTCTGTTTCCTTCTTCTTCCTCCTCTACTTCTTCCTATCCTTTTTCTCCCTCTTTTTCCTTCTTCTCCCTCTTTTTCCTTCTCCCTCTTTTTCCTTCTCCTCGTCCCCCTGTTTCCTCCTCTTCCTTCCTCTTATTCATGTAATTGCTCCTATATCCTTCTCCCCCCTATCCACTGTTTCATCTATCAATCAATGCTGTGTTTCAGGCAAGCATTCAGAATACATACAATGCTTGTAATGTTGTTTGGCTGTATAAGAATAGACGCTGATATGGCCATGCCCTTGAAAGCACTGTTAAGTGGAAATCTGACACGCACTAACCGGGTGCCAGACAAATGGGAACATGATAAGCACAGTATACATGTCATAGACCTTTAAATGCTGTAAGGTCATAGGCCCTGTTCAGATATGAAGCTGTACACCACAGAGCTTTCTTTTTTTAATATAATGACATACATGTAAGTGTAATACACTTCGTAAGTGTATACAGAGAGCTCCATGAATACATGTATTAGACGTTTGTTACGCAAAGCATTCATTCATAGATTTTACACATTTTAAAAGAAACCGCCACAGTTTACCACTTCATATATCTGAACGAACCATTACAGAGAATCAAGAGAGAAAATAGTACATAGAGGCCTATTATAGCTATAATGGCAGCCATGCTAAAGCCAGGGTAATGATTGAGGAGCGCCAGGAGTGTCAAGTTTGACAGACATGAGCGCTGTATACATGAACCCATTATTAGTATTATTATGAATGGGAACAAAGATAGCTTCTACTGTTGTTCCAATGTCGTTCTCACAGAAGGCGATTTACACTATAGTCATCAATTTAAGTTTTATTGTGAATGGGCCTACTGGCATTCATAGCTGTCCAGTGTTTATTTCCCTTTAACTAAAAAGAGTAGGAGAGGGATTAAATGCACAGGGGAATATAATTTTTGAGTTTTCTCATTCTTTTCACTCCTAAACAGGGACTTGAATCTCTTACATCAATATATGCGATTTTACAACAACAGGATTGCTTTTGAAATAGTTTCATTTATCAATGTGATATACATGTGCCATGCTTTTTATTGTATCATACTCATTTTTACAACTTGAATGATTCTATAACCTCTTGACAGTTGCACGTCCTTGAACTGGTATTTGATACCAAGTCAGCTATTCAGAAACTTACTCTAGACCTGTAGTTTCTTTCCAAAGTCTTTGAATGACTACACATTTATTATCAATAGATAATGGTCGGTCTCTCTTTTTTAAATTTCTTCTTCTCCTTCTAAATGTACGTATATTACCTCGTAAGTTTTTAATGTATTTTGCTATTTAATTTGAACGTACAAGCACAAGTTGCTTGTTAGAGGTCCAGTCTAATATTTATTATGTATTTATGACTTATAATGTTTTTTATGATGCCAAAAAGACTGAAATCAAAAATTGAAATTCATTATTGATTTATAATCACCATCATTCTTTGGCTTCTAGATTGCTCAGCTTATTGTTCAGAGCACGACTCCAGACTGGAAGCCAGCAGACCTGAGATACTCCAGGATAAAAGACATGAACCGGGGACAAGTTCTTACCTTCAAAGCAGTGGAATGGTCCACATTCAGACTGACAGTAGATGCAATAGAGAAAGGATCAGGCTCTCCCACTACGCCAATTAGGTTAATCACAAATCAGGGAAAGGTAAATATTAATAAAAGTTCTTACCTTAAAAGCAGTGGAATGGTCCATATTAAGCCTGACTGTAGATGCAATAGAGAGAGGATAGGGCTCACCCACTACGCCAATTAGGTTAATTACAAATCAGGGAAAGGTTAAAATTCAAAGAAAGTTCTTACCTAAAAAGTAATGGAAGGGTCCACGTTTAGACTGACAGTAAATGCAATAGAGAGAGGATCGGGCTCTCCCACTACGCCAATTAGGTTAATCACAAATCAGGGAAAGGTAAATATTCAAAAAGTTCTAACCTACAAAGCAGTGGAATGGTCCACATTTAAACTGACCGTAGATGCAATAGAGAGAGGATAGGGCTCACCCACTATGCCAATTAGGTTAATTACAAATCAGGGAAAGGTTAATATTCAAAGAAAGTTCTTACCTAAAAAGTAATGGAAGGGTCCACGTTTAGACTGACAGTAAATGCAATAGAGAGAGGATCGGGCTCTCCCACTACGCCAAATAGGTTAATCACAAATCAGGGAAAGGTAAATATTCAAAAAGTTCTAACCTACAAAGCAGTGGAATGGTCCACATTTAAACTGACCGTAGATGCAATAGAGAAAGGATCGGGCTCACCCACTACGCCAATTAGGTTAATCACAAATCAGGGAAAGGTAAATATTCAAAAAAGTTCTTACCTAAAGAGTAATGGAATGGTCCACTTTTAGGCAGACAGTAGATGCAATAGAGAGAGGATCGGGCTCTCTCACTAGGCCAATTAGGTTAATCACAAATCAGGGAAAGGTAAATATTCAAAAAAGTTCTTACCTAAAGAGTAATGGAATGGTCCACTTTTAGGCAGACAGTAGATGCAATAGAGAAAGGATTGGGCTCTCTCACTAGGCCAATTAGGTTAATCACAAATCAGGGAAAGGTAAATATTCATAAAAGTTCTTACCTAAAAAGTAATGGAATGGTCCATGTTCCGACTGACCCTAGATGCAATAGAGAGATGATCGGGCCCTCCCCCTACGCCAATTAGTTTGATCAAAAATCAGCGAAAGGTAAATTATTTTTAAAAGTTTTTACCTACATTATTACTCCATTTATAGCTGAGCTGCCAAAGAAACTAGTGCTCTAGCTTATCAGATACCTAGGCATTGATGAAGAGTGGCACATGTAGACTAATGCCTAGCCGAAGGACGTAAGCGTCAGCCTGGGATCCAAACCCTCAACCTTACGTCCAGTAACTGAACCACTATACCACTACACCTCTAGGACATTTAATCCTACATGTACGACCTTCATAAACCTGTCTAATTTTATCCCTCAGATCTGTATTACGATCAAGAAGAGACTCAACGACTGTTCGCTCGTGACGTCCAGACTCCAAGTGCTTCTGGATGACATCCTCTGGGTTCTCACAGACTCCCAGATCAAGGCCAGCATGCTTCACATGCGCAGTCTCAACCCGGTCATACAGAAGGCTGCAGCCCAGAGCAAAGTACATGCCGAGGCAGCAGGAGAGGTATGGAAATCATATTATTATTTATCGCAGGTAGCTCTATCAGTGTCAAAACTGTTCTTTGTAAGGCCCCTGCAGTTAGGACTACCCCACGGGATGTTTCACAAAGACTAAGATCGACTTTAAGTTGGACTTAACCATGGCAGGCCGTTCATGCCACTAGTTGCTCTCACCATTGTGATCTTTTTCCTTCATTAATGATTTATCAAAAATTGTAAATTCTGTAGATTTGTGAGCATGATTTGTACGTCCCTTGAGAGACCGATGCCATTAAATGGTGAGAGCAAACAGTGGCATGAATGGCCTGCCATAGTTAAGTCCAACTTGAAGTTGATCTAAGGCTTTGTGAAACGGTTCCCTGTTCTTTGTTAGGGCAGTTAGTACTACCCGGGCATGGCAAGGAAGCCATGCAATACGCCTGGGTCAACAGGGACCAATACTCTTGTACGAGAGTGAAGATCCTTCACCGATATTCATTGGGTTACCCCTTGATGTCCCCTGAATCCCTGTTGATGTTGTTTCTAAAACTCTAGAATGTAATATTGGCAGTGGCTGACAATAAGGATGATTATTATAAAGTTTAGCATGAGTTTTTATAAATCTACTCACATTTCCATAAAAAACAAAGTGCCATCTTCAACGATTCCATGGCAAGAATTCTTCAAGAAATTTTAATCTACTAGAACTTGAAAGCTCAATTATTTAGTCATAATTGAAAATTGGAATTTGAGTACAAATTTATTATGAGTTGTAGAGTGGTTGGTAAACATAGTTTTAATGCCTGTAAACTTGTTTTCATTGAAGTTTAAGGGAAGCATTGGTATCTTTCCAACCTCTAAGTTACTAATCAAAATCATCCTTCTTAACCTGCCATCTTGTCGCAGGCTGTGAGCACCCCACATCCTACAGAGGACCCTGCCAACAGGCCTCAGAACGTCAAAACTTCCAAGGAACTCCAGCTGCTGCAGTTCTTTGAGCGCTACGACGTTCCTGAGACATCCTACCACTTCTTCACCAAGAGAGTCGACCTCCACCTCTGCGATGAAATGAATAGACCCGAAACTGGTATGTATGTGTGTTACAGTGGAATAGTCCATTTACTGAAAAGGGGTTTTTGTGGCTTATAAAATGGCCGATAAGGGAATGGCACAAGTTGGTTGATCTCCACCTCTGTAATGAAATGAATCGACCCGAAACTGGTATGTATGTGTAACAGAACGGAATAGTCCATTCACTAAAAGGGGGGTTTGGTGTGATAAGAAATAAACAAAAGAATGGCAAAAACAAGTTGATCTTCGTCTCCATGATGCAAAAACCTACCTGACATAGGTAAACACTTGTGCTGAAATAGAACAGTGAAAAGGGTATTTATTTAAAACTTGCTATAATCCTTGCTCTGGCTTGCAACAAGCACTGCTAACATGAAATGAAAAAGAAAAAACTAAGAAAGAAAAAGGCTTGAATTTATTTCAGTTTGCTTGCAATGAGAAGGGAAACTTACGTCTACACTAACCAACCTGCCATATCATCACGTAATGGTGTTCTGTTTTGTGAATTTGCAGATATATAGTCTTGCGCTCAATCACATGCTTCTATCATAACACTGTTACTATATGAGTTTTCATATTAACAGATAATATTCTTCTTTAAAAAAATATTCAGTTACGCAAGCTTTTAACTACTTTGATTCACATGACATTTTATTTCATTTGAGTGGATTAAATAGCTATCATTTCTTTCACAAATATTTCTTGTGGGCATTTATCAATTCATTTTGTTGGGTTTTGGTGGAGGTGTTCATTTCTTTGTGTCTTGACTTTTCAGTCCTTTTGTTTCTCATTTTGTTTTCACCATTCATTTCAACATCATTCAGACAAGATTTCGGCAAAAGGTATTAAGTCATTGCAAATTGGATGCACTGTGTTTGCTGTGATGGTTTTATTCTTGTTTTTGTTGTTGTTACTTTGTTTCACATTGTTGACCCATCACTTTTTAACCTTTGACCTCCCTTGACAGTGTTAGTAATGACCTCTTACTTGTCAATATCTTATCAATAGTAATTTTTCAAACAAAACACAGAGAAGAAATCGGAAAGAGATAGTCATCTTTATTCTGCGATAATCGAGCAGGCAGACGTAGTAATTTGGCCACATTTGTATATCTTCGCTCTAAATATCTTGGGAGTGTTTCACAAAGACTAAGAACGACTCAAGTTGGACTTAAACTATGGCTGGCCATCCATGCCACTGGTTGCTCTCACCATTGGTCTCTCAAGGGACATCACACATCTACAGAATTTACACTTTGTGATAGTCCCTTGAGAGACCAATGCCAGGAATGGTGAGAGCAACCAGTGGCATGAACAGCCCACCATGGTTCAAGTCCGACTTGAGTCAATCTTAGTCTTTGTGAAACACTCCACAGGCACATTTGTACATGTTCGATATAAATATCAGGCCAATTTCTCATAGTGATTATGTATGAAGAGTTCACTTCCAATGCACACTAAATGAAGATCAATTTTATTCATATTTATATTTTTAAAAGAGTGTACTGATGCCAGAAACCACAATCTATTCACTTCTAACAAAATAGTTCTCATTTGAAAAAAATATATAATCGCAAAAACAAAAGGAGCCCCCCCTTTCCCTCCAAAACATGTTTTTTTTTAGGACTTACTTTCCATGTTTCCATGTTTAAAATAGTTTCCTATAGCAATCAAACACATAAACATGTATGGTATCTCACAACATTACAACATTCATTCAACTAGGGAACTGACCAATCACAAGGCTAGCATGAAATGCATGAAGGGTCACATATTAACCTAAAGTTGCTTGGACAAAAGGAGCTAGTTTGCACCAACCAGTGTAACGACAGTGACTCCACATATTTCTTCCAAAACATGCTCGATTCTCATACATGTACTTTAAAGTTTATTCCAAATATAGTTCATCAAAACTATATAGCTTTTAAAAAGAAATGGTTAAAATCTAAAACAATTTTCATTCTGAAACAATGTTTCATTCTACAAACTGAGAAAATTGAAGAAAAAAAAGTTGGTTTTGTGAGTATCTGACATATTGTGGAAATAACACTTTTGATATGAACTACCCTTTTGCAATTTGTGCCCTTATACTTGTATGTATGTAACCAATATTTAGTGTGGAGTTTCCTATATGCTTGTAATGAGAATGGATTTGTTTGATGTAGCGTAGACTAGAATAGATACAGTCAAACTTGTCTATTAAGGCCACCCAAGGGAAACACATAAAGTGTTTTAAAAGGTGAACTTGTAAAACAGGTCCTTCACACACATTTTCTTCTCCAGTTTGAGCTAATATACAGTTAACTCATATCCTGCCATGAGGCTGCTAGCGCGCTATTGTTATAGTGCTCTGTGCACGCGAGCGCGCTACCGTGTGACTGCTTTGTGCACGCTAGCAAGCATATGTAATAACAGTCATTGTTTATGCCCATTGCACCGTGCTGAGTGCTTTTACAGCGCTATTGAAAGTACCATCGCGTGCATCTGATTATCGGCTTTGGATTACGCATCTTTGTATACAACAGTCAGATTGGATTTTCTCGAGTAATTCAACGATTTGTTTTTTTTAAAGATTTAAATAACACGCACTTGAACCAACCTTACAATTAACTTGGCACAATAGAGATTAGCACTGTGGCACTGGGTGCATTGTATGGGTGGCAGCTTAAGAGTTAACAAATTAATTATTCACACCCTTATCAATTTTTTTTAAGCATATGAAAATTTTTGTCCCAATTTATGTTTCTTGAGAATGTGACAATATAAAAGCTTACAGTTACATCTAAAAGTATTCAACAAAGGCCCTCATTCAAGTAGTCCACCTTTCATGCTTGAGTTACAAAAAACATCTAATTGACAACGGTCATGAATAATTTATTTGTTATCTGTAGGTGGCCTTTATAGAGAGGTGGCCATAAGGACAGGTTTGACTGTAGATGCATGTGATATTTTAATTTTGCATAAAAACTCACCTAGAGCTATTGTAAGCTAGCTGAGTAGATGTACATGTTTTGAATTCATTTAAAATATGATCAAGCATTGCAATTGACATGATAATCGATACGATAATGTAAGAAATTGATGTTGTAAAAATGTATTCTGTTTTATTACATTTCTATAAACGTTAACCTACAGAACACTTTGGAGCTTGGACCAGATTGTAACCAAATTGTGACATTGCACACATCAATGATTGTTTCATCCTTCAACTTTTATTTGCTAATTTTGTTTGTGTAATCACCTCATGAACCAAGTTTGTTTGCCTTTGCACAAAACAAAAGTTCTCTCTTTGTTTTTTGTTTGTTTTTTGTTTTTGGTCTCTATACAAATTTAAAAATATGTAATGGAGCATGTCGCATTGTGGATTGGCGATGGATGAACAGTATGCCTCTTGGTAGTATGGCGATTAAATAACTGTCTGTATTGTTTTTGAAGGGGGATAAATGAAAATGATGTTCTGTCCTGGAAGATTGATAATGGAAAGTGAATGTCTCCCTCCCCCTCTCTGTATCTCAGGGGGGACGAGGGGGGGGGGGGGGACAGAGAGGAATTGTATCCCAGTGAAGGCTGATAGAGAAACAAGATTTGTTCTCCTTTTTTTATATTATAATGCATTCTTTTACATGCAAAATGTAATATGCCAGCAACGCAATCTAATCAATATTCACTTAATGCTAAATATATTACTCATTGCGGATATAGTATCGAAAATAATATCGCTAGTGATATTCGTTTGTCTCGCAATGTGGTCAATAAGGAATCTAAAAGATCACGACGTTTCGTATGCTACTGCGATGCTATTGGCTGAGTACCGTATGCGTCGGCCAATAGGCCTGGTGCATTAGCCGAACCAGCGGCCGAATCCAGCGGCCTGGTGATTGGTCGATCACCGTGTGCGTCGACCAATAGGCATTGTGCGTTATTGTTCCAATTATCGATCGAATTATGGACCGCTCCGCACGGTCCTCCCGTAGAGTATAAAAGACCCTTGCTTACAGTATTTTTTTATCACCTGACGAAGTATCGCAGTAGCATACGAAACGTCGTGATCTTTTAGATTCCTTATTGACCACATTGCGAGACAAACGAATATCACTAGCGATATTATTTTCGATAATATTCACTTAGTCTTCACTCTGAATGATAAATGTCTCTCTTTTTCCTCTCACCTCTTAGAATCGTTCAAAAGGAGAATAGAAGGAGGTGCGATGCAGATCTCATTTTCCGGTGTTTCATTTGACTACTACCCTTACCATATAGCAAGTAAGTCAGAAATATCTCATATTTGATGTTGGATTTAGGATTCATTTTAACACCACTTTCATATTCACTGCTGAAGAGGGTTGAGTCCACACTCAGCCCAGAGTTAAACGCTAGTGTGAACATTATAGCCTTGTAATACCATATAGCAAGTAAGTCAGAAAATTCTCATTCTTGATTTTGGATTTAGAATTCTATTAACACCACTTTCATATTGACTGCTGAAGAGGGTCGAGTTCTCACTCAGCCCAGAGTTGAACGTTAATGTGAACATTATAACCTCGTTCAGATATGATTCAGCAAAACTGTGCCTGTTTTTTTCATGATGACGTTTGATGTGAAATACGTTTCACGTTTCTGTATTTTATTTTCACAGAGCCCAGTGAATGAGAGTTATTGCCATTCATTTATACTTTAAAAAAAAAAAAACCTTGCAGCATTTTTGAGTTCAACGTTTCATATCTGAATGGGTCTTATGATTGATATCTTTGCTCTGCACTCAGTCTTGACATGATATGTTAGACCGGAGGATTTTAAAACTGTTTAGCAATTCTTCACCTGAATAGTAGGAATGGTGTCCACTGTACTCTAAGCAGATCAAAATCATTCCTCATTGACAAGCTGTTTGTTTTCCAGTTGAATGGGAGGGGAAAAAACAGAACCAAAAATGTCCATGTTGATGTGGTTTGACAACTTTGGCTGCTGACCTTAAATATTGTCACTTGTAATTTAAAAGATGAAATATTCATGAGACATAACGTCACTGAACACCTGCTCCTTCGAAGTTGGGCAGTGAACTTATTGAATGTCCCTCATATACCTCTGCAGTATTCATAGCACTGTTAAACACTCTTTCCATATGAAACTTGTTTGTTTGCAGGTAGTCCTCGGACCCATTGGCAATACTTTGATGATGCAATGAGCCTCTCCGATAAATGGATCCACACAGTCCTAGCTCACTTCAAGCAACAGTACGCCATGGCACGCAATGAACTCAAGAAACGGACAGCCCCGCCCACTCATCCAGCCACACCCCCTCCCCACCCTCCACACACAAAGCAGACCATGCCCCCTGCGCGCCCTGCCACACCCCCAACCAGAACTCAATCGCAAACGGGCAGGGAGCGCACGTCGAGCGCAAGCCACGGTCGCCCACCGGGACGCCCAGGGGGTACGGCGGCCCCACCCCATGGTCAACCCCGATCCGGTGCTATGCCCGGTCAAGCAAACCGGACGTCGGTCAAGCTGATGTCCAGCTGTCTAGTGTTTAGGATACGAGCGTTGCAGCTGAGTAACGTCGCGACGTCGGACCGCGGTGCAAACAACGAGGAGAACCTGCGCAATAATCTGTTCTTGATGTCGGACAAGAACACGTTCCATTTACCCCCTGAGATACCGTCCATACATGTAGAGTACATGTCTTTCTACTTCCCCAATGAACTTGACTTCCCTGGTGAGTGTTAACCTGTGGACTCTTGACCTCTCTGATTCCCATAGGCTTAATACAGGGACCATCTCTTCCCCATAAGCAATGTGTTAATTATGCCGTGCTGAAACGTTAGTCAATAAACTGGATAAACATCCTTTAGGACTATTACAATTTTGTATAAAAGAATTTCTTCTCCCTATTGCAATTTTTCATGCTGTGATCAGCAGTCTGAAGTGTTGCTATGAACGTTCATAAAAGGCGGCTGTTGCTGCGTAGAGGTGTCGTTGCCGAGTGGTTTAGGCACTTGACTTGAAATGCAAAGGTCTTGGGTTTGATTCCCGACACGGCACTAATATCCTTTGGCAATTAATCTACATTTGCCACTCCATACCCAGGAGAGAAATGGGGAGCTGGTAGGATGATGAAAGCCTTTGTGATAGTAATTTCCATATGCCCTCACAGTGACAATATGGTAGGAGTACTCCCCAGGGAGTGGAGATGGTGTACTTTGTGCATGAATTAATCCAATCACAGGGGTAATAATATATGTAAAGCGTTTGGAGAGGGTATTTGGTATTAAGTGCTATATAAATCCTGGAAAGTGTTTCACAAAGACTAAAATCAACTTTAACTCAGACTTAACTATGGCAGGCTGTTCATGCCATTGTTTGCTCTCACCAATTTTTTTTCCTTCAATAATGAATTATCAAAAAATGTAAATTCTGTAGATTTGTGACCATGATTTGTACGTCCCTTGAGAGACCAATGCCCATGGATGCAAACAACGGCATGAAGAGCCTGCCATAGTTAAGTTCAACTTAAAGTCGATCTTAGTCTTTGTGAAACATCCCCCAGATTATTAAAAGCAGCAGCAGAGTTTCAATTGCTTGAATGTGTTTTATTTCATCAGTGCCAGCCCCAGTGATCTACGCCCAGATCAACCCTATGCAGCTCAGATTGGACAATACAACCCTACTATGGCTCAACCAGTTTGCATTCAATGTCATGCAGACGTTAGTAAGTATTATATCCCAATTCATAATATTATTGCATTAGGATTGTACACAACAAGAAAAAGAATCGTTAACTATTTAATTACCATGGTACACTTAATACACCATCCTTTTCTTCATAAACAATTCTAGGGCTCTTTGTGACATTGATTGTATAACAGGAATTCAAAGGGTCAAAGGATGCCCTTCCTTCTCATTATGACTTTTTTAAATGTCAAAGCATTCAATAAAATATACAATTCCTGCTGAACGTAATGAAAACAAAGATGTACATAGTAGACAGATAAGTTACATGTAATAGTTGTCATTACTATAATGTTTTTTTTTTGTTTTGCATTGCAGCCTGAAATAGACGAGATAGCTCCAGCTTCTCAGACGAGCACAGGACAGGATCACATTGACATTAGAGTAGATGCTCTTATGCAGAAGGTAGGATGTTATCCAGTTCTCTCTGGTAACCCAGAAACTTTGGGGAAATTAGTAACGATTGCTGTTTTGCCTAAAGAACTTTTGAAAATTGCAAAAATCCAAGGTTGTGATTCAATGTGTTTGGGACACTGAACTTTAATTAAACTTTACAACTCGTTAAATCTTGGAAGTTTAAAATGTCTGGTTTTACTCCCAATTTACACCTGGCATTTGGAGTTGTGTTGTGTAACTATATGTTTTTTTGAGGGGGTGGAGGGTAGGGTTATTCTTTGTTTGAGAGGATCATGTATGCTTTGACCACTTGGTGTTGAAGACAAAACTAAGCCAAACCTTACACAGATTCATCAACTGTCTTCCTTTTGCTATTCAGGTACTGATTCCTGTTCCAGATCCTGTCGCCAACCAACCAGACCGGCCCAAGATCCTCCAGGTCCAGGTCTCGCAGGTGACTGCAACCAACTGCCGCGTGGGGACGAACTCCTCCAGACCAGACCTATCCAAGGTCCTGCAGAAGTTCCAGGGAGTCCAGCTCTTCCACACCACGACGTTCCCAAGCAACAAGACCGACTTGCAGACGTTGCCCGCCAAGTTCTGGAAGCACGCTTACGAACCCAACTTCCTCCTGCCTCCAGGGATGCAGGAAGATGAAAAGAAAGATTCCGTTCACAAGAATGGATCGCCGCCTCAGATGAGGGACGTGATGGAACATTCTAAACACCTGCAGGATGTCAAGATGACAACGTATACCTTCAGACCGAACGCGTCCGACGATGTCTGGGGCATTAAGGTCGATCAAATATGGGCAGACTTTGTCGGGGTGCCAAGCTCCCCAGACAGGCCAGTGCCATTCATCCAGCCTCTGCCACTTGGCTTGTGGATGTGCTCGGCCAATAGCAATACAGCATTAGAGTCACATGACCACGTCTCCGGGAGTAGCCCGTCTCTTGCCAATATGCACTTGGTTGTAGATACGCCCTCGTTTGTGGACATCACCATCAACCACTATCAGCTTCTGTTCCTTCTTAGACTCCAGCAATCCTTACAACTCCTCTCGTCAAACATGGAACTAGACCAAAACCTCTTTGCCAAAGATGAACCTCAGGAGGCGATGCCTTCCATCGCAAGTCGCGTGATCTCGGTAGTCTTCCCTAGTATCCATGTAACCCTTCTCGGACCCCCATCGTCGGTCAGCGATTCGACCAACGTTAAGGATGATGGGAAGGTAGAGGACAGTAGTCAGGACGCAGAAGCCGATAGTGGTGGTAACGTAGAAGAATCATCGATCATTCAGAAGACAGAGCTATCAGATTTAGATCAGAGCAGCTCTGAAGTCGTTACGGACTCCTCGTCACCGACGTCAGACTCGGTTGATCTTGAACATGACGTCAAGAATGGTATATGCATTAGTGTTGTGAATGGAGATGGGGTTCATGGTATGGATAGGAGTGATATCAAAGCATTGAAGCTTGATGGACCGCCAGGTGCAGTTGTCATCACTGAAGCAACGCCCAACGGCAACGGTCATACTCACACCTCACTTTTTAATAACAATGAACCGGTAGCGATAGGTACGACATCGCATCCTGTGAGCCAAGGACAGGCCCCAAGGAAGAACAACTCCGCCTCTGACCTGACCCAGTCAGGGAGCGTCTCCTCTGAGACCAGCGGAGGCTCCTTGTCCAATCTCTCAGGAAGCCTCCCAAAGAGCAGCAGCCAGAACTCCATCACCGTCCAGATGAACGCACTCATGTCGGCCAGCTCCATGGCATCGCTGGACGAGCAAGGCATGGACTTTGAGACAATATCGGTAAGCAGTGATTCCAGCGAAGGATTCACCATGGTGACTCAAGGCTCTAGGCTAGGGAGCACTGCGGACATCGAGTCAGAGAGTGGTTTAGGTGAGATGCTTGTTCAACTTTTAATGTTGTAAAACGGTTTTATGGGAAGCTCCAAGATTTGTTTTCCCAAAGCATCCCAAATTTTGATATCACTGATTTATGTTTTCTGAAACACCCGTAACAGAGCTGCCAACTAGTACGGATTTTCCGTAATTGGTATGAAAATTAACAATCATAACAGAATTTTGTGTAAAATTATGGATTATTATTATTTTATTTTGTTGGTGTTGTTGTTACGTTGCTGTGCAGTATGGCGTTATTCTCTTAATAGAAGCCAATTTTTCATGGAAAACTGATGTTTTGTCATGACCTGATAGTCAATATTTAGCAACTTTGTGTGCTTTAAACAATCATGTGCGCATGCGTCTGCGCAATGTTGGCATGCCGTTTTTTTAAAGATTCATAGCACTGCTTTAATAGGAAATTACTGATTTATTCCCAAAATTAGGGATTTTGAGCCTTGTGATTACTGATTTTTTGTTCTGGAGGTTGGCAGCTCTGCCGTAAAGCCTCCTTCAGATATAATGTGGCAAACCACAACAGGTGTAAAAGTGTATTATGCTTAACATTTCTGCATAACGTGACGAGCAAGGCATTGACTTTAAGACGATATCTGTGAGCAGTGATTCCAGCGATTCCAGCAAATATGTATTGGCGCTTTGTTGCTAGCACTTACCATTCATTTACTGTTATAAAAACAAAATGCACGTTTTACCACTTCAAATCTGAACTAGCCCTCTGTTTTTAGCTTTAAATATTGTGGATCTTGGTACAAAAGTATCCCTTAGCAGTTGTGAAAGACCTGGGTCCTGTTGCATGATGCTTAGAAACAGTAACGACTACAACAATCATGTAACATTTCTGCTCACAGCATAGCCAATAAAATGCCATGATGTTAGTAGCTTATGGCAATAATTGATATTTATTATTGATAATAAGATTTATGACAGAATGCTCTAAAGTTGTGTTGCTGGCGCAAGCACCCATGATGTTTTACTAAAATTTAGTTTTGTTTTGTCTTTTGTTTCAGGGAGTGAGTTTTCTCAGTCGCTGTCAACAATCGATGGACCACAGGACAGCGTTCTTACTTCATCACCTAATCTTCTACCAGGTATGTCTAGTATTCATTGTCACCATGTAGAGAAATCTCTCTCTCTCTCCCTCTCTGTTTGTCTCTCTCTCACTCCTCTTTTTCTCACACTCCCTCTCCTAAAACTTCTTTCACTTTTTCTCTCTCTAATAAATAATAAACTGTCACTTATATAGCGCATAATCAATTAAAACTGCTCTATGCGCTTTACATACAGCTCTCCAAGATTACTTAACTACAATACAAACAAATATGTCTTTAGATTTTGCTTAAATGATTCTGTAGATGTACACAACAGTAGGTGCACTGGCAAACTATTCCACAGTTTTGGACCACAAAAATCAAAGCCAGCTTCAACTTTCTCTGAATTAACTCTAGGAATGTGTAAAATTGAAGTATCTTCACTAGAGCGGAGTCTGTAGTCTGTGACTTGACCGATGAGGTGATGACAGTAAAATAAATAGGTACTCTGGTGCCAATTTGTGTATGCACTTATAAACAATCAATGCAACCATGTAAGAAATTCTCTTCTCAACAGGCAACCAATTTCTCTCTATTGCTCTCTCTCTCTCTCTCTCTCATGGCCATCTAACCTGGACTTATTTCACGTCTTTCCTTTGTTTTTGGACAACAAAGGTGAAATAATAAAAAATCTTCTCACAATCCCATCCAGGTTCAACATCCACAGTTGACAGTAGCACAGACTCGGTACCCTCCCCCGATGTCAAGCCCAAAGTGGACGACTTTGAAGGGTGCGTGCACAAGCTGCGGCAGATCTCCGTCCTGACCTTTGACCTGCACGGTGTCAGCGCAGTGCTTCAGATGTGCAATAAGAACGTGATCCTGAGGGCAGCCGTCTTGGACATCAATAAGGCGGAGAAGGGCAACACTGACTTCACCAAGTACATGAATATACTAGACTCAGGTATGTTTAATAGCGATATTGTTTTTATGATGCATGTGCATGTAACTTAGCCCCGGGGGGTGTTTCATAAAGCTTTGCGTAAAGTTACGAATGACTTTACAAATGATTTGAATATGAAGAGCCAAATGGGATGCCAAAGTTTTTCCTGACATTTTAACAAAGTATGACTGTATTACCGTAATCTCATTGAAATTGTTGCTAAAAATACACTTTATATTAAAAATGTTTTGTTAATAATGATAAGGTTAATCTACATCTGCATATTTCAACTTTAGCTTATGCAATTAAAAGGATTTGAGAATCCCGTTTAGCTCTTCATATTCAAGTCATTCGTAAAGTCATGCGTAACTTTACGCACAGCTTTATGAAACACCCCTTTTCAGATATGACATGGTAAATTTGCCTTTGAACCTTGTGCTAATTTGCGGCATTAAATCGCCCTGCTTTTACGAGTGGGATTTTAAGGGTAGTGTACTTCACATTTTTGGACCTTTGTTGTGCACAGCTACTTTTTACAATCCAACTTGCCATTCATTTTGTACACACACAAGAAAAAAAAAAAAAAAAAACTGAAGCAGTTTACCAGTAAGAACTGCCATGACACACATTCTATGTTCATTGTAAAAGAATAGAAGGAGTCAATAACAAAAAATAATAGCTTGGTGCAATGCACAACAGGTACTTCTTGATATTCAGTTTAGTTTGGTAGAAAGCTGCTTGGAAAATACACAGCTCTGATGAAATAAAGCACAGCACTGCCAAATTTTTCATTCACACTGAAAAACTGACTCTAAACTGATTCCAAACAGACTGATTCTCTGGCCATTTGCTGTTATGTGATTATCTTATTTGATTTGTTGTCAGACGTGTTTTGGTCTCGTAAGTGTGAATGGGGTATTACATTTTCTATCTCCTGCACTCTGCGTGCTGGCTCAGAGCTGCTTACACGGTGCAACAGTGGCTATTTCATCCTCTATGGCGCAAATTCACAAACGGTGTTAATAATCCAAATAATTTATTCTCATTTTTTTTTTTTGTGTGTGTGTGTGTGTAATAGAAGGTAGACCTTGGAAATTTTCTTTCAGCTATGAAACCTCCTTTGTGTTTGCGGTTGATTTCTGTTGGCCCTAGAAACAAGACTTTAGACTATGTTTTGTTTTTCTATCCTTAGTTTTATATCTTTTTTTTCCTTCTTTTTTAAAACTTTGTTTTCATGTCTGTCTTTCTTAGCAAAGTAGAAAATCATTGGTGTTCTATCTCAGAGATGAAGATGACAATTTTAAAATGAGAGGCTGAGGGGAAGGGGAAGAAGAGGGGGAGGGAGGAGGAGGAGAGAGAGAGAGAGAGAGAGGGGGGGGGGTGAGGGCAGAAAGGGTGGGAGTATGCCACACCCCCCCCCCCCACCCCCTTGGGATGTAGTGATGCACTGTTACAGCGTTCCCTGTACTTGTATTGAGTACTTACTCACGGTCTCAAATAATGGAAAGAAATGTGACACCCAAGATACCAGTATGGATCTGTTGCAAGGTCATGATTTGATGCTGCCAATTAATGCTAGAGGGGACAAAAATTAAGCCCCCCTCCCCCCCCCCCCCCACAAAATAGGCTGATTGTCTTTTGATACATCAAGACAATGTATATCACTTGTACATGGTGTTGTGGTGGTTATTCACCTAGGAATAACGTAGTTGATTGGTAGCAAGTAGTGATTATGTATTGTCAACCCTTCATTGCGTGCTACGTGTTGTGTTATCGTTCTTTCGCCCCTTTCCTTTCTGACCCCTACAACATTTAAGACCATGCCACATTGAAAGCGTGTGTGACACGGGCATGTATAGAAGAAAAGCTAATGCTGTACACATGCACGCGAGATGATGTACGTTTTCTCTTCAACTTACCTGCTAGTACCGATAATGGTAAGCCCTCTTTAGCTACACCTTTTTTTCACCTTCTTTCTACACCTTATTTACACCCTTTCTACACCTCATTTACACCTTTTCTACACCTCATTTACACCTTTACTACATCTTTTTTACACCCTTTTAGCTTCATCCTTACACTTCTACACCTTTCTATTTCTCTTTACTCCTTCTACACCTCATTCCACTCATGCAGCACCCTCGTTACACTTCTACACCTTTCTATTTCTCTTTACTCCTTCTACACCTCATTCCACTCATGCAGCACCCTCGTTACACTTCTACACCTTTCTATTTCTCTTTACTCCTTCTACACCTCATTCCACTCATGCAGCACCCTCGTTACACTTCTACACCTTTCTATTTCTCTTTACTCCTTCTACACCTCATTCCACTCATGCAGCACCCTCGTTACACTTCTACACCTTTCTATTTCTCTTTACTCCTTCTACACCTCATTCCACTCATGCAGCACCCTCGTTACACTTCTACACCTTTCTATTTCTCTTTACTCCTTCTACACCTCATTCCACTCATGCAGCACCCTCGTTACACTTCTACACCTTTCTATTTCTCTTTACTCCTTCTACACCTCATTCCACTCATGCAGCACCCTCGTTACACTTCTACACCTTTCTATTTCTCTTTACTCCTTCTACACCTCATTCCACTCATGCAGCACCCTCGTTACACTTCTACACCTTTCTATTTCTCTTTACTCCTTCTACACCTCATTCCACTCATGCAGCACCCTCGTTACACTTCTACACCTTTCTATTTCTCTTTACTCCTTCTACACCTCATTCCACTCATGCAGCACCCTCGTTACACTTCTACACCTCTGTTCACCCTTTCTACACCTTCTTAACACCCTTTTAGCACCATCCTTACACTTCTTCACCTTCTATACCTTCTACCCGGTATACCTCTTTGCTCCTTTTAAACCTCATTACACTCATGTAGCACCTTCCCTACACTTCTACACCCTTTCTACACATTATTTACAGTTTTTACACCCTTTGGCTTTCTCTATCATTCTTACACTTTTCACACTTTTCATTATCATGGTATTGCGATAACTTGGGAACCATTGGATTGATTTTAACCAAACTAAGCTAGAGTATGTATAAACATGCCAGGACGAACTGATTAAATATCGGGTGTAAGATGTCAAAGGTGAAAGATCATATGGTCTTTAAAGTGTTAATAAATTCTAGAAAATATCTTATTACTGTGTTAATTTAACAACAAATTGAAAATCAAACTAAAATTATTGAAAATATTATAGTGAAAGCAAAAAGTTTAAGGTCTGATATTAAAGGTCACAGGGATACTTGATCAATATGCCTCCACCTATACATGTATAGTTGGAGGCATATTAGGGATGCAGTCTTTAATATTCATCATGTTTCATCATTCTTTTTTGTACCTTTTTTTAAACACTTTACACTCTTTTGTTTCTTGATCTTTTTCTACACCCTTTCTACACCTTTTTCAAACTGTACACCCTTTCTACACCAACTGGTTTTTCCATACCACCTCATTTACACTTTGCTGCACAACAAACTTTTAAAAGTAGTCTCCTACTTCTTCACCTTTTGTGCATCCTTGATGGATAAAATCTTCTTGTGTTCAAAGCAGGCAGCATGGGTCATGGGGGTTTCTGAAAAGTTGGCATGGCAGGTGCATAAATAAATTAGGTGTTTGTTAACAAAATTTGCAATAATGCATGGAAGTGGAAATGGTGATGGGTAAATCCTCTTTCTTCATGTGGTACAATTAACAAATAAATTATTCATACTCGTACATTTGATGTTTTTTGTATCTCAAGAATAAAACATGGATTGGTTGAATTACATGTAGATCCTTTGTTGAATACTTTTAGATGTAACAGTGGGCAGTCAATTTCTCAGGAAATATATATTGGGATAAATCAGTTTCTCCATCTAATTACAAAATTTAAAAAACTAGGTAGGGGTGTGAATAATTTAGTTGTTAGCTGTTTGTGATGCCATGTGAAAGGTGATTCCATGCAATACATCCCAAATGACATGCCTTTTATCCATTTACAGTCACTGTGTCTTTCTTTAAAAAAAAGGAAAAATCCCTTGATGTAACGGTAGTCATTGACTTAATAGTGATGACACTGAGAGAAAACCTTATACCTTGGATGAAAGTCTTATATCGTATAGAACACATTGCATGGAATCACCATGAAGCAAAGGCTCGGCCCTGTTCCACAAAACTCATTCAATGGATAAAAGTCTTATGTCATATAGGACACATCGCACCGAATCGCCCGAAGTAAAGGCTGGGCCTTGTTCCACAAAACTAATTAAATGGATGAAAGTTTTATGTCATATAGGACACATTGCATAAATCAACCTGAAACAAAGGCTGAGCCCTGTTCCATAAAACTCATTTAAAGGTACTATGTCCCATTTGCAGACCAAAAAAATGAAAAAGTTAAATTCCAACTGCATTTGAAAGATAATACTAATTTAAAACTTCCCTAAAAAAGTTGGGGCTTGAAAATGTCTTCAAGTGGGAAAATAACGACTATTAGTTGTCAAATTGACTTTAGGGCTATAGAGCCCAAAAGTAATAGTCTTGATTTTCAGACAATTGTACCGAATGGTCATACGTTTTATGCTGCGCAAAGATTCAATCAGTTTAATCTTGGCCATCACAAGAAGTGGGTTATTGATGTAGACAAATGCTTATGTACCCTTTACAACTCTTTTCATGTATGTTATTACCAAAGAAGAAAAAAAAGCCAGTCAGACACTCAATAGTGTCTGACAGTGAAGTCTAGCAAGTAAACGGGTTTCCTTGCATAATTTGAATATGAGGACACTGCTAATGTTTAAATTTCACAGATAGGACATACATGACATATTCATAATTCCTGCAAAGTTCTACAGCATTTGAGGTTGGCTGCAAAAGGGACATAGTACGTTTAATGGATGAAAGTCTTATATCGTATAGGACACATTGCATGGATCAACCTGAAGCAAAGGCTGGGCCCTGTTGCTTAAAACTTATTCAGTGGATGAAAGTCTTATGTCATATAGGACACATTGTATCGAATCACCCTGAAGCAAAGGCTGGACCCTGTTGCTTAAAACTTATTATATACCTCACTTAAGAAATCCAGCCATCTGATTGGTCGAATTGCATTCATAAACTTCAACTGTTCCTGTAAAATTCTCGGTAACCATGCATAAAACATTTCACTATTTTTAATAACCATGGTTACTCCATGGTTACCCCATAGGTTTACATGTTAAAAAATGGTTTGAGCGATGGAGAATACCGTATGTGTGCGAAGGATTGGTCTACAATTGAATCTCGATCGATCTTACCGACAATTTTATCTTGCATTGTTGACATGAAGACGAAAATAAACTCTCAAAAACAAAAAAACAACATCTGCCGATAGATCTTGATCTAAGTTCGTGCCAATATGCATTGCAAAAGTAAAAGAAGGGCCCGTTTCATGGAGCTTTTGCGAGGCCCTCACGCAGAGCCGTTTTCAATCCATTTTAATGTATGGCTGTGTGACCAAAGTTCGCGCGTGACCAAAGTTCGCTTTCTCAAAAAATCGGTAAGATTTCGAAAATCTGATATCACCAATGGAAAGAGGATCATAAAATTACCCAGAAACGAAATTTTCTTTGGAATTGGGTGCGAAATTGTGAAAATATTGACAAAAGATCGGCACATTTTGCAGTTATTTGCGTCCGTTCCGAAAAATTACCAACTTACCGATAAGGGTCTGGAAATCTTCATTTTGAGAGCAGATATCCTCAAAATTGTAAGTAATAAGTGGTACCGTCTGGTTGTATGATATTTTGCCTTGCAAATTATCAAATTACCTTATTTTTGATGGATCGTATTTTTGTATAAATCAGCTGTTAACCCCCGTGCGTGAACTTAGGTCTCGTTGTTTTTATGACTTTTTTAGATGCAGCGCGCATGCACGATCGGACATCGAATTTTTAGATCGCGATATCTCCGAAATCCTTCGACGATAAATGTTGTAGTTGAACCAATTGGTAGTAAAATACTTTGCCGTCCATTTGGTAGTAATTAAAATAAATAAATTTGTGTAGAATATGAGAAAACATGGATCGAATATCACATTTTCTAATTTGTTCTAAAATCTGCGCGAACTTTGGTCACCCCTTCATATATATTGGAGAAAACTGCCAAGCATGTTAACGACGCGCAATAGCCTAGTGGTCTAAGCGTTGGTTTTCGATACACCTCTTGTTGTACGCAAGAGTTCGAATCCCGTCTTCGACAAAAATGAAAAATATTTTTTTATTTTTATTTTTTAGTCTATTTTTTTTCGGCATATAAAAGTATTAATGACTGCTTTAATATTCGAGAAATAGTTGTTTTATTACGCTCTCGGGAAGGTTACAATTGGGCTATTCCCCTCGGCAAGCCTCGGGGAATAGCACAATTCTAACCTTCCCTTGAGCGTAATAAAACAACTATTTCTCTCAAAGCAGTCATTAATACTATACTATTGTAGCTATTGAATAAGTTGTACTAATCAATAATACAAGTAAGCTCATGAAAGCATTACCTTCAAATGTAACTGTAATCCTGACTGTTACGTCTCTTTTGTTTGTGTCACTAACTCAAGAAGCAGCCAACGTTTTGAATATCTTAAACTAAGTTTTGTATTTCATGAATTTTAAATTTTGTATTTCATTAATTCAATTTGGTGCATGTTCAGAAATATTAAAGGGATTTTGATTAGCATATAAGGTATTTGTTTGGGGTCTTAATCTTTGTATATTTTGTTTTGTTTATTTAAATGCCTTTGACACTACTTTCTTTCCCCATGCGTACAGATTTTTAAGTAATTTGATCGGTTTCTCCTTGTTTCCTTTTTTATTGTTTGCTTTCATTTTTGTAAGGCAAATGTTGTTATTTATTTTGTTTATGTGTTATATGAAAAATAATATGAATGGGTGACTTATAAGTGACCTTCAAAGAAAGAGAGAGAGAGAGAGCGCGCGCGTGTGTATGTATAATGCAGAGGAGAAATCTCACCATATACTTGTTTATTTTGTTCTTCTTTAGGTCACTATCATATAGAGAGTATAAAGCAAAGGAAGAAAAGAGAACAAATATATTTGAGTCTTTACATTTTTCTGTTCTTCTTTAGGTGACTATCATAAAGAGAGTGTAAGACAAAGGGAAGGAAGAGAACAGAACAGATCAATTTCAGTCCTTACATGATTTTGTTGTTCTTCTTTTAGGTGACTATCATAGAGAGAGTATAAGGCAAAGGAAAGGAAAGGACGATGGAGAGAAAGTAGAAGTGAAGCCATCCAAGGCATTGCTAAGGTTTACGAGTGGACCTTTAGCGGAGACTCTCTGCGAACAGGCAGGAGAGAGGGGATACATGCAACTACAGGCGAGTTGGGTTCTTGATACATGCTTGTTCTCTCTATCTCTTTCTTCCTTTCTCTCTCTCTCGCTCTCTCTCTCTCTTCCTCTCTCGCTCCCTTTCTCTTACTCTTTCTTTCTCTCTCTCTTCTTCTCTTTCTCTCTCTCTCTTTCTGTTTTGCATTTTCTCTTCCTCTAAGGTTTCCCTTTTTCTTTCTTGTTTGCTCTTTTTTTCTTCTATTTCTGCCTCGCTTTCTAAACCTCTTTATCATTCTCTTCCTTGCTCTCTCTCTGTTTTGTCTCTGTGTCTCTCTGTTTCTAACGCGCTTTGTCTCTCTCTCTCTTCCTCTGTCTTTATGTTTTGTGTTTCTCATTCTCTCTCTTTCAGTCTCCCTTTCTCTCTCTTGTTTGCTCTCTCTATTTCTGCCACACTTTCTAACACTCTTTCTCTGTTTCTGTCTTGCTCTCTTCCTGTCTCTCTCTTTTCTGTCCCGCTTTGTCTCTCCCTCTCATTGTTTCTATCTTGCTTTTGCCCTTTCCCTCACTGTTGTTCTTATTGTTTATATTATTAGTAGTAGTACTTAGTAGCAGTAGTAGTAGTAGTATCATTATAGATATTATTTATACCATGATTTCATCATCAGTATCATTGTTATTATTAAGAAGTGCCAATCTTAACGCACAATCTAACCATTCCGTATTTATATATTTACAGTTGAGTGATGTAGACCTCAATTTTGTCAAGTCATCTCTGACCAACCTGAGCTCACTCGTCCAAGATGAGATGGACTCTCTGCCCATGCCGCTGGACATTACAGTATTCAATACAGCAGTTACGTTACAGGTTAGTATTACACCTACATATTTTTTTAATAGAAAGTATGAGTTTAATAATAATAATACTGTGAAACCTGTCTTATATAGACCATCCAAGGAAGACCCCCCAAAAATGGTCTTTGTGGACAGGTGGTCTTTACCGGTATGTACCAGGTTCTTTTATTACATGTTTCAATGAGAAACCATTTTCAAGGGATACAAAAAAGTGGTCTTTGTAGACAGGTGGTCACTAAAGCAGGTTTGACTGTGATAATGACTAACAGGTGCCTGGGAAACATGGGCGCCTAAAATCTGAGTATGGACCCACAATGTTTCTTGTTTTAACTGTAATTACTCCTATGTTTGTTTGTAAAAATGTGATTATGAATGATCAATAAAACATAAATTTAAAAAATTTAAAAAGTATGGACCAACAAAATGTCAATATGTTAAACATAGGGCTCATGCTTACCGACTTGGGTTAATTAAAAAGACTTATGGGGCGTTGCAAGAAAGTTGCGTTTAAACACAAATCCCCAAAACCAAGCGCAACTCTGGCATTTAATTGCAAATTTGCAATTAAACGCCAGTTGCGTTCAATCCTGTTGCAAGAAAGAGTTGAGCTGCAAATCTTGCCATTAATCGCAGATCCAGCGCAACTTTCTTGCAACGCCCCATAAGTCTGCAGCCCTGCCTACAAGAATGCACTTATAATGGCCCCCTCGACCCCTTTTGAAGAAGATAATTGCACATGCAGCTGTTTTTTTTTGTTTGTCTTCTGAATTCTTTCCCTTTCACTTTCTTACAGGACGATGCACCTCTGGTGTACCCTGATACAGTAGCAAGCCCTCCCCTTCAGCTGAGAATACCATCGGTCAGAGTCCATCGGTCACCGGATGGCACTTTCCATGTCAAAGGTAATAATTATATGAATAATAATGATAATAACTTTTACTTATATAGCTCTTTTCGTAAGAGATTTATATCAAAGCGCTTTACAATATTGATGCAAGTTTAAACTAAACAGAGAAATGACAAGAGAACGAAAGTGAAATTATCAAACGTCAGATAACAAGGTAAGGTAAGGTAACAATTAAAGAACTAGGTTGAATATGCCTTTTCCATTAGATTTTTAATTTTAGTAATGTATTTATATATATCGCATTTTCCATATACATGTTCAAATGCGCTTTACACTTATATTGTTAACAGAAGAGGTGAGTTTTGAGATATTGACAGATTGTTGGTTACAAAGAGATATCGGTAGGTTATTCCACAGTTACTGGCTTATTGGCTAATGATTGGATATTCTTTGCTTTATTTAGTTAAAGATTACACGTTAAGAGCTTAGTTGCAATTGGGTTACAGGTGTGAGGATTAGCTTTAGGTTTAGGGTTAGGGTTGGGGATATAATTGTGTCCCATGTTTAAAGTTTGGGGATAGGTTGCGATTGGGACTCAAGTTAAAAGTTAAGGTTAAGGGTAGAGTAAGGGTTAGGTTTAGGGTTAGGTATGGGGATTGAGTTGGGGATATTATTGTGTCCCAAGTTTGGAGTTTGGGTTCGGTTGTGATTGGGTCAAAAGTTATAGGTTTAGGTTTAGGTTAAGGGTAGGGTTATGGTTAGGGCTAGTGCTGGGGATATTGTTGTCCCAATTTTTAAGTTTGGGGATGAGTTGTGATTATACCCTACCCATACCCTACCAAGTATTTTGGAGTTCTGATTATAAGTTCACATAAAGTATGTCATCTAACTTTTTTTAAGGTATAGCGAGGCAATCAACTTATTACAATGATCATGCATACATGTCGTCGGTTACGTATGGAACATAATAGCTTGCACATGACCTGAAATCAAATACATCATGCACAAGCCAACTTGTAAAACAGTTTGAATTCATTTCTTGTCATCAGGCATCCATCCCCACGGCATCAGCTTAAAATCTACTGAACATACCGATCCTCCATCAACCACGCATCCTGGCGACCACACCCACACAACCACACATTCGCAGGATGCGGCCGCCGCCAATGAGACGCTGAGCGACGAAAACGCGAACCTGCGCTCCCGGATGGCTCTGATGAAGGACGCCCTCGCGGTCCTGGAGAGGGAGAGGACGTCGCTGCTCTCGACGCTGGAGCACCTACAGGAGGAGCTGCTGACGGCGGATAGAGAGAGGGATAAACTGAAGGAGCACGTGGTGGAGCTGAGCAGGAGAGTCAACCTGGGAAGATGAGACTCCCTACGGTACTCTTGAGTTCTAGGGGGTGTTTCACAAAGATCCTAACTTGAACTTACATGTATCTCTAAGTTGGCCTTAGCAATTATGGAAAGCGGAATGCATCTTTGAAAATATTTTGTAAAAGTTATTTTAAAAGGTATTAAATGTTGAATCAAATCATTTATATTTTCTATTATCAAGGAGATGTCATGTTCTTGATGTAGAATTTATGACAAGTCTAAAATAATTGAATTTTTGCTTTTGAATATATTTCATTATAAGGCTACAAATGGCTCGCCATAATATTTAAGTCCAACTTACAGTCAAGTTTGACTAAGAATCTGTGTGAAACACCCCATTGTGATGAATATAATGTTGATTGATTTGAACCTTTTCAGGACAGAATTTATATTCAGGGCTAAATTAATCACATAAAAAGTTGTTCCTACATCATTGTATATCAACTTACTTCTTTTTAGGCTATGATCTAAGCTAGTAATAAATCTGTTGATTTATTTCAACCTTTTCAGGACAGGATTTATATTTTGTTCTGTTATTGCTACATTGTTAAAACAATATGTGATGTTTCTGAAAACAATATACATGGGCGTGAATATTGTTGAAAAGTTAGACAAGTGGCAAATTTTTATTGAAAAATTATGATTTTTAATCTCTCAATGTGTTGCCAATTCTTAGCATTTTTCTAATTTTGTGAGTGGTTCATTTTTATAGCAGCTTCATGATTCAAGATAAATGAATCATAACTTACACTAAAAATTTGTAGTGAGAGTTTCTTTGTGAAAACAACCATTGTTTACATTTTTCCCAAAATACTCATGTTGCAATAGTATCTGGTAGTGCAGTCAAGTATTGAAGTCAAGTAATAAATTAGGTAAAAATGGAAACCACCAGCCTTTTCCCCTATATAGACTACTTTTGACTTACCCAGTTAACCCTCAGTTACTTTATCATCCGTTCCTGCGCTTCTAATCCGAGATATTACACATTCTATATCAAATTTGTTCAGCATATATTAGTATTTGTATCCTTTCAACAGTCAATGCCAATCATGCTGTACATGTACTTTGTAAGAATTTTGAGTTCTGCAATTACTATGTAATATTGAAATAATTTTGTTGGTGATAATTTTAAATAGGATCAAATTACCAGAAGTCAAGACTACCTAAACGTACCTTACAGTTAATATCCAAAGCAATAATTACTATGGTAGTAATGAGGAGACAAACAATCTAGTACTTCTAGAAAAAAAAATCAGAGATTATATATGAGAGTAGTGGGATGAAACATGTTTAGATCCACCAAGAGTTGGGTTTAGTTCTAGTTTTAAAGAAGGAGCAAATCGACCGTTGGCAATAATACTGCCAAGACATGAGTGAATGAAAGACTAGCGCAATAAGTCACAGTTTGTAGATAAATTGTAGTAATGACATCTAAAATATAATTGGAACGAAATGTTGTGAGTCATTTGGTCTGTTACTCTTGTTGTCAATCAAGTTGTATCCCTAGTCTGTAGAAAAATCCATTACATTGTGTTATTTAACATGTAGGCATGGAAAGAGAGAGGCAGTACTGACAAAGTGTCCCTATTACCCCATTTGTGGCTGTATAATAATAATAATCCATTCTTGTATAGCGCATAACACTTTATGATATAACGTCCCTATGCGCTTGCAAAGAGCTTTGGAAGTTATTACCCTAGCTTTAGCTCCCGGAGCGGTTATCAGCGCACCATGCATGTCAAGGAATAATCCTACCAAGTACCCATTTACCTCTGTATGATATATTTCAGCTTATTGTCCAAAGAGCTTTGGAAATTATTACCCTAGCTTTAGCTCCGGCAGCGGTTATCAGCGCACCATGCATTTCAAGGAATAATCCTACCAAGTACCCATTTACCTCTGTATAACATATTTCAGCTTATTGTCTAATTATTGATATCTACTTTATACCTACATGTACCGGTAAATCTATATCAGCATTATTTACACCTGTTAAAATTTCTGTTGCAATTTGTGGTTGTTCATTGCGGATCATTTTAGTGCTCATGTCAAGCTCATAATTATCAACAAATTGGTCATTCTTGTGTGGATGTCCGAATGATTTCATCCCCCCAAAGTGTAAGCCATTTATAGTCCTGTATACAGAGAGGCTACGATAACTAATTCTTTGCCACACCAGAGGCAATCTGTTCCAAAACTATTTTACTTTGTATTTCTTTGTTGAGCAGTATTATCATTTTGAATCCTTGTTGCTTTCTTGTGTGATTATGTTGATCAAAACGCTTGGCCTTATTTTGTTACGTTGCAACCAGCTGCAGCTCAAAAGCAATAACTTTTGATGAAAGCTCTTTCAATTGGCGCAAAAATCAGATTTCATAGATTGTGCATTAGCAAAATTTTACTTTTTCCTTTTTGGTTTTCGCAATATAAATACAGTATGTATAACATTTTTATAATTTCTTTTAGTCAATTTGTATTCATTACTTTACTTTATTAATCACAGTTGGATGGGAAGAGGGGGGGGGGGGGGTAGTCATGAAACATATATTCTTAAAAGAACTTAGTTTGAATTAAATTTTTGTCATAAAGGGTACAATTGAAATGAACGCCTTTTCATTTTATGATTAGCTCCAGTGAATTTGTTTTTAATTGATTTGTGTTTTTCTTTTCCTCTCTACATTTTAAAAACGTGCTAAGAATATATTTGTTTACCCTTATCTGCTTTATACTTTAAAGAGTACATGTTTGCACATGCATGTATATCTAAATGTGCTTGTAACATGTGCAGGTATACATACATTTCTATTTAAAAAGTGATGTTTGTTTGTTTTTCATCGGAAAACTTATTGTTTATTTCAAACAAATGTTGATTTATTTCACTGATCTTGTATGATATAGAAATCACAGAATTATGAGGAAAAAAATTATTTTATGATTTTGCCAAGATGTATTTTGTGGAAACGATTCTATGTTAGATGTCTAATAGTGAAATCTGTGGCAAGTGTCTATACCGTATGTACCACTTAAATACTAAAACTCTGTCACAATGCTGCCGTGAAAATTATGAAGCAATTGATAAAAAAGAGATTATTTAAAAAATATGGATATATCATGAAATCTATCTTAGTAATCCTTGGTGAAATGTGAATGTGCAATAGGACAGCAACTCCCATCGAAGTCATTTTATGATTTTATATCAGTATTTGATTCTTTATATGCTTATTTTCATATTTTCTCCTTTGTTAATTTGAGGTCTATTAGTAGAAAATTGATTATATTGCTCTGTATGATAGCTACTGCAATTTTGTTTTGTTACGTTTTGTGTGTTTTTAAAATTTGAATATACTTCATGTTTTGTATCGATAGTTATTGTGCAAGCAGTTATACAAGAACGTAGGACATTTAAGGGCATCTACTTCTTCAAAATTGGCAATGTGGACAGCATATGTATACAATTTAGTTCTTGCTTATCAAGCTTTTCTTTTTATTTTGTGCCAAAGGTTTTTGAGTCTTCCCTAGTCACTTAGCAGCGATTTAGGTTCCAGGTTGAACCCTACATTTCCCCCCAAAAAAGGTATTTCATGCTAGATGTTTACAATGATGATATTGATTGAGATATATTTTGGATTTTATTTTTGCTTATATGCTTAATAGTTTGTTTTACCCGGCTGCTAAGAAAGCATGTGTGTGCTTGTAAGTAAGTCACCAGGGGACTGACAGCTGTAGGTCCTCTCTGAGGGACTTGGTAACGAGGGTTAATGCCTTACCAAAGGGCACTAGCGTTGTGACTTGGTTTTGAACCCAGGACCCCTGATTGCGAGACCACTGCTCTAGGTACATGTACCACTGAGCCATAGTGCATTGAAAAATGGCTTTGTGAAACTGGTCCCTGGTTTTGAATACCGATAGACATGACATTTGTTCAAGTCGGTACAACAAAACTTTCCTTTTCCTTTCTTTTTGTAGCTGAGATCAGTGCATAGGCAGGGGCTAATATGACAACTCCCTATCTACCATAGGAGCTTCAATTAAATGTAAACTTGTGGTACAGTAAACAATTAAAGGCTGTGGATACCAAATCTTGTGTACGGTAATGAAATATGTGTGTGAAGAAATGTATTAAAGACAGATAAAAAGGTAATTTGGTGATAATAAATTATGAAGTAATCCTTTGTGAAGCTCGTACTTTATCCTATCGATATTTCATACTCGTACTCAGAATGTGATATGAGTATGAGGTACAATTTCATATATACAGTTACATGGAGGGCCTCCTTTTGGTAGTTTTCATATTAAGTATACAACCCTTTTTCGTGGATTCTATTGGCTATTTACACATTTTCCTGTAGTTTAAAAGTCTACCCTGAAATACTTTGTCATAAGCCGTCCCATGTATCACTGATTTTGTAATAACCTTTTATATTTGATGTTCAGAATAATTATGTTTGGTTCAGGTAATTAACAATTGGACACACAGTTTTTATGTAAAGTACAATGTATGCATATTGATCAGATAGCTTATTTTTCCTGACTGCTAAGAAGCATGTGTATGCTTGTAAATAAGCGACCAGGGATCGATAGCTTGAAATTCTTTCTGAGGAACTTGATCATGAGGATTAATGACTTACAGAAGGGCACCAGCAAATCTGTTTGATTTTGAACCCTGGTCCTTTCAGTTAAGAGACCTCTTCTCTACCACTGAGCCATTGCGCCTCATGTTTCAGTGGTTTTCAATTGAAATGACACTGGCAGATTGATGGGAAACAGCATTTATTATATGTTTATACCTGCAGAAACAACAACAGACTCTTTTGAGCCAACATTAATTCATAACAAAGGGAGAAGACAATAGTTTGATTCTTTTTAAACTTTCATGGCTACCAATTTTATGCTCTAATTTTAGTAAGTAAGTTAAACTTTTTATGGGCATTCTTCTTTTTTCAGTTTTAATTTTATATTAAGCATAAATGCAGAAATACATGTACATGGGAAGCTAGTAATGTTTATCTGCTTTTAAAGCCATATTACTTTACATACATTTATCGTCTTATTACGGCCCGTCTTTTAAAGAGTTGATAGTAATTCTTCTTTGCCATTCATTGGAGGACTTGCAATTGGTTTGGATCAATCGCAACTCTTCATAAAAACAGGGCTTGGCTCTGTGTTAAAGTATTTCAGTTAACATTCTGGCTACAAACATAAATGAAGAGTGTAATATTCATTTGTCTCCCTTTAAAGCCATGATCCCATTTAACAAAGTGTCCATCTGGCTCCTAACATAAATTCCTTCTAGGCTACAGAGAGACTTTCTGGCTTTTGAGCAGATGATTTTCATTTGCCATTAGAACACCATACCTGTAGCTTTTTCATATGCCACTTCAGTGTTTAACATACATGTAGCTTAGGGCTATGAATCATGTTTTAATAAGTACATGAACACTGTACATGTAGTAAAACAAAAATCTCTAATGTCTGAAAGTGATTTGCATAAAACTTAATGTTAATATTAAGGTAGTGGTTAGGACCCCCTACTCTATATTCATTCTAATGACATCAGACTCCTTCATGAAATTGTGTTGTATCTCACTATCTTGGTAATGACACTGTTATAATTATTATTCTGCATTATGTTCAGTACTGTGGATGACCATGTGAAAATTGAATGTAAATTAGAAAGATGATGAAAATTATTAAATTTATGTACCAAAAAGTACTGGAATGTGTGTATCTTGTTGTGTTGTTATCACGACTCTCCATTCTTCATTTTCACCATCGTTCTCTGTCTGTTAAACGTGTATCTCACACCTTTAAAAAAAACTTTATCCTCTCTCATTTTTGTCTTTCTCATTATTTATTTCTCATTATTTATTTATTTTTAACGGTTTATTGATGAGAGATAACTCGCTGTCAAGAGGACTGAATTGCAGATTAGTTTTACAATCATATACTAGTAGTGGAGACATTGTAAAAAGATAAAAACAGACTTGGAAGTATTACAATCACAATAACAGTAGCAGTGTGTTGAGAAAAAATCCAGCAATGACATTACAAATTTCTAAATTATACAATAATAACAACAACAACAACAAATTCACCCCACTGAGAGAAAGAAAAAGTGGAGAGAAGAAAAGAGGGAGAGAGAGAGAGCAGTAAAGAGGATGGGAGAAAGAACAGAAAAGGAAAAGATCAAGAGATGGAGAGATGAAAAGAAAGAATTAGGGAGAGAAAGACAAAGTAAACAGAACAGAGGCAAGAGAGAGATAGGACCAATAGGACCGATAGGACTAATGGAAAACCAATGAGACCATAGAACCCAATGGGACCAATAGAAACCAATATGACCAATAGAATTAAGAAACATAGAAACCAATAGAAACCAACAGCTAAATCTATCTCATGCATATTCATGATTACTTTATACGTGTTCACAGAAAATTACATTTATCATCATTTTTTAAGCAACTTATGACAATGCACATCAATTTTGTGATTTTTATTTTCTTTTGGCAACTAATGACCAATAGATTATTTGTTTAATCATGTTACAATTACATTCATGTTTTAGCAACAGATATATTGATTATAATGATTACTAACCAATAAACAATTCATGTATGTTTATTATATGGAATAGTACAAGCATTCAGTTAAACTAAAGGATATTCTTAAACTTACTTCAAGTGATCTTTGTGATGGAGTTAATGCAATTGAGATTAGAATTTACCTTTTTGGTGGACAGTTGCTAAAATCGAATTTTGATTTATCATTATTGATTTACCAATATAAGCCATTGGTCTATTGGTTTCAATAGGGAATTCAGAACATGGGACCATTATAAACCCATAGAAAGATCTCTAATGGACCAACAGGAACCCATAGAAAATATCTAATGGACCAACAGAAACCCATCATAGAAGAAAATATCTAATGGACCAACAGAAGACCCATAGAAGACGTGGGTGGATGTTGGTCCAATAGAAGCTTTCTGTTGGTCCATCAGCATTTTTCTGTGGGTGAGTGTGTTGGTCCAATAGATATTTTATATTGGTTTCTGTGGGTCCAATATTTCACTTTCCCTATTGAAACCAATAGACACCAATATACACCAATAGCTCTAATGGTTTATGATGGTTCAATAGGCTATTGGATCCTATTAGAATTTCGACCTTGGGGGGGGGGGGGGGCACTTATAAGAAGGAAAAGGAGCATTTATATAGGAAGGAAAAGGGGGACGTGTCAAAATAAAAGGGGCATTTAAAAGAGATAAAATTAAAGAGCAAGAGGGAAGGATACTTGTCAATGTAAAACGAATATCTCTCAGAATTGAATAGGGTCATTAACACAAGATGAAAAAAGGAACTATTTTCATAGATAAAAAGGGGCATTTATGAGAAGGAAAAGGGGTACTTATTAAAAAGGAAAGGGGACACATATGTAAAATTTAAGGTGCGCTTATCCGAGTTAAAAAGGGGTAGTTATTAAAAGGGGAAGGGGCACTTTTTACAAAGGAAAAGGGAACCTCTCAGATTTTAATAGGTCAATTATTAGAGGTGAAGGGGGCGCTTATCAAAAGTGAAAAGGGCCGCTTCTCGTACCTGAAAAGGGGAACATACTAGAGAATAAAAAAGACACTTATGATAATGGAAAATGTAAACTTATTGCAAAGGAATATAGGAATTTGTCAAAGTAAATGGGAGACTTTTTTGGTACTTGAAAAAGTGGGGGCACCTCTCTCTGTGATTCCCTCCCTCCCTTTCTCTCTCCCCACCCTCTCTCGATTCCCTCCCTCCCTTTCTCTCTCCCCACCCTCTCTGATTCCCTCCCTCCCTTTCTCTCTCCCCACCCTCTCTCGTTTCCCCTGTCTCTCTCTCTCTCTCTCTCCGATTCCCTCCCTCCCTTTCTCTCTCCCCACCCTCTCTCGATTCCCTCCCTCCCTTTCTCTCTCCCCACCCTCTCTCGTTTCCCCTGTCTCTCTCTCTCTCTCTGATTCCCTCCCTCCCTTTCTCTCTCCCCACTCGCTCTCTCTCTCTCGTCATTCCCTCCTCACTCTCTCTCTCTCCTTCATCCCTCTCTCTCTCTCATTCCCTTCCTCCCTCTCTCTCTCTTTAATTTCTCCCGTTATCTTATTCCCTCTTTTCCCTTCTTTTTCCCTTCTTTCTCCCCACTTTCTCTCTCTCTCTATCTCATCACTTCAAATAATACATTCCAAGTACAAGGGTATCTAAATCTTTATAATGAGCAAAGATATATATTTCATACTTATTGTGTAATAAACAATATGAGTATGCAATGAATACAAAATATAACTGCTGTGAAACTATGAGAAATGCAACCTAATAACAAAATTAAGACTTGTTCACATATACCACTGTAAACATCATTTTTTCGGTGTGTACCTTTGAACTACATGTTAATGTGTGGCATGCAGGAAGGATAAAGGTAGCTTCGCACAAGAAAAGTCCTATGCGAACTCACTCATCTGTGAGTTAAGATGTACAAAATAATGTGAAGCGCAGTACATAAGAACGCTTTGAAAAAATTCCAACGGTGAACCATTGCATGTATGAACAAGCCTTAATAAAGCATAAAAGTGTAACTATACTTCATACAACTTTTATACTTGTACATAGTTCATAGGTAAAATGAAATGAAAATATAATCTGTGTGTAATTACCTAGCTATTCAACAAAAGTAATAAAGCAAGGACAGTTTTTGCTTCTCAATACAATAATATGCTTACATGCAACTTTCCTTCACCAACCCTCAAGCAAAATCATCCAAAGACTGAATTCTAGATCCAAAACTGTTTGAGTACATAATATGTAAGGTATAAAATCAAGGTTTAAGGAATAAATGAATGTTTAATTACACCCTTATTTGTCCTACGCATCACAGATCCCATGCGCCAATGGTTATTTGACCTGAGTCACTAAGCACCAAAGGTCTGTACCACTGCATGGTATTATGCATCAATGGTCCATTGCACCAATGGTCTTTCATGTATTTCACCAATGGTGCAATGTACCCAAGGTCAGGTGCGCCATTGGCCCTATGCATTAATGGTCTAATGCACCAAAAGTCTGATGCATTAATGGTCTTATACACCAATGGTACAATGTACTAAAGGTCAGGTGCGCCATTAGCCCTATGCATTAATGGTCCTATGCACCAATAGTCTGATGCATTAATGGTATTATGGACCCAAAGTCTGATGCATTAATGGTCTTACATATATTTCACCAATGGTGCAATGTACCCAAGGTCAGGTGCGCCATTGGCCCTATGCATTAATGGTCTAATGCACCAAAAGTCTGATGCATTAATGGTCTTATACACCAATGGTACAATGTACCAAAGGTCAGGTGCGCCATTAGCCCTATGCATTAATGGTCCTATGCACCAATAGTCTGATGCATTAATGGTATTATGGACCCAAACTCTGATGCATTAATGGTCTTACATGTATTTCACCAATGGTACAATGTACCAAAGGTCAGGTGCACCATAGGCCCTATGCATTAGTGGTCCTATGCACCATTTGTCCCAATCTAACATATTCACTGTTTGCATCGATAATGAGTCAAAGAGCTAGGGGTTGTTGCTAACCCTAAAACGTAACCCTTAACCTCATGGTAATACTTTACATTCTAGCATAGGACCAATATGTACCAATACGATGTCAAAAATGTTTAGCTGTGTTCTAAATTAACTTCAGTATATTTAAAATAAATATAGAGAAGCTTTTGGAATATGATGAAAAAGTAGAAAACATTTTGTCTGTTGCAAAGTACTGCAAGTTCACTTTATTGTACTGTGACATAAACAAGGTGATTTTTTTAATTCAGTCAAAATGACCTGAGATCTCATTTACCTAAAACTAGGACTAAACACAGCTTTCCAACTTTGAGAACAAGATAACTCTAAATATACAAACAATTTAACCTGTTGACAATTTGCAAACATGAACACAGACAGAATACTTGAATATGGGAAGAACAAGTTTCTTTAAAGCACAAAAGTCATAGCAAAATGTAGCACACCTCATTTAAAATCGCCTATAATTTGCCTTTAACATTAACATGCATACCTAAATGGGTTCAGAACAAGAAGGAATCACGGTTATATAATTCTAATTTATCTACGATATACACGACAGATATACAGCATTTTCTATATAGTATCTGTTGTATTTGTACTTTAGCAAATAGCAAGTGTATGTCACTCAGTACTTGTCTTGTGTTCATATATATGAACACAAGACAAGTACTGAGTGACATACACTTGCTATTTGCTAAAGTACAAATACAACAGATACTATATAGAAAATGATTGAATTGAATTGATTCGTACATGTATTTCGAAACATCTTTGACATTCAGCTAAGATGAGCTAACACAAGGAACACGTACTTCATGCTACTAATTATCATTTTTTTTAAATGACTATTTCATGTACATGTAACCCCTTCCCTCCCCCACCAGTTACGATCTTAACCTAAAAAGCAAATTTTATATAAAAACAAAAATATAAAGGAAAATTAATGTCCCCAAAGTCCCACAAAGTAGATGTGTCCTTCTGGTTCCAAACCCTATCTTTGCTGAAAAATGCTTGTATACATGTATTGAAACAGATAACAGACAAAGAGACACATGTCACATTACAAAATATATACGATACTCGCTGTTACATAACAGATAATGTGCTTTTGGAGAATTATACAAGTACAAAACACCACCTAACGGATCGAGATACAAAAATGTGGTCTTTATAAGGAGATGTTTTTTGAATAGGTGTTTCCATGGGTCGTGCATGTTGGAATACGACTGGAAGACTTTGTGAATCGACCATTTCACGGTTAGCACATTACTGCAATGACCCCACATATATATCCACAGATCTTCAAAACATGAAGAGGTCCCACTTTGTACATTTTGAAATAATCACTCCTACAGCGATGGAGGTGCTTTATAAATAGCCTGTTTCCCCTTTTCAAAGAATACTTCCACCTGTGTCTCATGGAGTGCACTGAATGTGCATGAATGAATATGATTACATAACTTTCATGAGCACGTTTCCAGTATTTCAAAATTTGTTCTGCAATGACCTTTATCTGCTCATGCTCAGACTGCAACCGTGAACTGGCTTATCGTCAGATGGTGGGAAGGTGGTGACAAAGGCGATCTGGAATACTTCCTGTGCATCACGTAGACACAGTCATCTTTGTCGCTACATATCTTACATGCATTATATAGGCAACACTGATGTATGGGTACTTGGAATGCGTCAGTATGTCTTCAAAGTTGTAGACCTTGACAGTGTGAGCTCTGTTGGACACAGCTGATTGTCGGTAGGAAAGTTTGGCGATGTCCCACATTACCCCAATGTCAGCTTCCCTGTACCCAAATCTATCATCGCACTCTGAAACTTCTTTAATTATTTCTGTGAACTGAAATTCGATCATCATCATCGCATTCTCAATTTTTCACGTTGTCAGCTTCTGTACATGAACCCATATTCCTCTCTATCTCATTCAAGTTTTCCACGCAGTCGATCAGCTTCCGAGAACACAAATTCATCATCATCGCATTCTGAATTTTCCACGTTGTCAGCTTCTGCACATGAACTCAAATTCTTCTCCATCTCATTCTGCCTCACGAGTGCCGCGTGGTAAGCTTCACAGCACTCTAATCGATCATCATCATCATCGCATTCTGAATTTTCCACGTTGTCAGCTACTGTACATGAGCGTATACCTATCTATCTCATTCTGCATCATGGTTTCTGCGTAGTCAGCATCAACCCAGGACAATGCAAAATCATCATCATCGCATTCTAAATTTTCCACACAGTCAGCTTCCGTGAGCCCAAATTTATCATTATCGCATATTTCTGGATCTTTCCCGTAGTCATCAGCTTCCGTGAACTGACATTTAATATCACATTCTTTAACTCTGTACCCATGAGACCGACAGGCGCCATTTTCAACCTTAGCTGTGTCCTCCGATTGCGCTGCCAAACCCTGATCCACCGACGGCGGTAGCTGATTAACATCCATCATGACTAGCTCCATCTGCTTGGTCTTGACCATACCAAGATTCAGCAGCTCGTCTCCTGATTGGTGGAATTCTGCATTCATCACGGCCTCCTTGGCGCGTCCCGTTTCCCCGGCATCGATTTTGGCAAGGACTTTGTTGAGGAGTTCATCCAAGTCGTTGCACACCATGGTGTGACTAGCCAGGCTGTCCGCTTCCAAGCTTCCTGGATCATCGGCAGTGATCACCGCCAAGGCACGATTGATATCCTGAACAACCTGCTTATACGGGATTGTGTCAACATCAATGCTGCTGTCATACCTTCTCTGCAACGTATAGATTTCCTCCAGTAAGAAGGTTTCATTTTCCTTCAAAAGCCTCGATTTCCTGGCAAATGCATTCTTGATACAACGCTCCAGATTGACCACTGCAGAGGCCACTTGTGCTTTCGGTGCCTCGGTACATGCGATCACTCTTTCCATGTCTTCTTTCTTAGCCTGGCCACGTTGCATGAGACAGTCTATCTTTTCATGGATCTCCCTCTCAAATTCCTCTTTGGTTTTCATCGGGTGGTTCAGATGCCCGGTGACCACACATCTCATACAGATGTGCACTTTGCATTCCTGGCAGAAGTATTCCTTCTCATGATCTTCGTGGAAGGGACACGCTTTCGCCGAATTGAGAGACATCTGGTAGTCAGCCACAAGACTGTTGATCATGACATTTCGGGGGAGTCCCTCGATACCCTTCCAGCCTTTGGTACACGTCGTCTCTGCTCGGCACACCGGACACGACAAGCATCGTCTGGAAGCATTGTAGTTGATCTTTTCTAGACACCCTTGACAGAAGGTATGACCGCAATTCAATATCATAGCGTTTTTGATGATGTCAATACATACTGGACATTCCAGGTGATCTTTTTTGCAGCTTGCCATGGCTTTTGCTCGTCTGTAACGTCTGAATGAAAAAGCAAGAATATTCGAGAATGGAGTGATTACCAGTCTGCTTTATAAACCTACATTTTTTAAAGCATGAACACGATTAACATCGCAAAATGTCTCAAAAAATTAACCTGTACCTGTAAAAATCATCTCCATAAAAATGTAAAATCATCATCAGTTGTCAAACAATCAACATCCCTTTTCCTTTCAAATAAGTGCCCTTTTCCCTTTTAAAATAAGTGCACCTTTTCCTTTGCCCCCTCCTTCCCACACATTATTCAAGTATTACAAAAATGTCCCGACTGGTATTCAAATCTGAGAAGAAACTCTTAATTTAATTACTTTGATAATTGCACCTTTTCCTTTGTAAGAAGTGCCCCTCCCCCCCCCCTCCCAATTTTTTTTTTGAAGCACTCAGGAAATGTCCCTTTTTGTGAAATGTGATTTTCCGCAGTGCGACCTCACAAAGCTTTAATATTCAGATCATCACACCAATCTGCAAATAATGATGCTTATTTGTATCTTGGACCCTGTAAAGAGAGAAATCATCCCTGGGGGGTGGTTCATTCTGTTCGTAAGTGCCGGAGTCATGCGTAAGTGCCCCGAGTTGTTCTTAAAGGTTAAGATCAGTTATGGAAACGCCCACCCTCTTAAAAAAAAGGAAACGGAAGCTCTCATTATTGTGAAAGAATATGTTTTGACTAATACGTGCATGGTGATACAAATTTAGCCGGGAACCCGCCTACTAATTGATATATTTGGTAAATTATTATATCTATTTAGACCTGATAGATATAGCCCACGTGTTGCGTAGTCCCATATACATCTTTCTGTGTACAGTGCTTGTAACTTTACCAAGACTGGGCCAAATTTCTTATCATTTTGATGATTCATGTTCTTGATTTGGAATTTATGAAAAGTCTAAAATACTGGAAATTTTGCTTTTGAATATATTTTATTTTAAGGCTACAAATGGCTCTCCATAATTTTTAAGTCCAACTTAGAGTTAAGTTTGACATCAGATCTTTGTGAAACACCTCCCAGGGGGGGGGGGGGACGAAATACGAGGGAGCAGTGGCGTAATAGGCAAAAACGTTTGGGGGGGGGGGAGAAAAAATCTGCATCACCACTACTCCTACATGTTCATGCAGGCCCCACAGAGCGTTTTTCAAAGTAGGCATTAAATAATGATCAGATGAGCATCCAGGGGCCGCCTTAGGGCCCTTGGTGGGGTCCAGGAGGCATAGCCCCCGGAAGCACAGGGGTTAATTTTAGGCATTTAATAACGGTCAGATGAGTATCCAGGGGCCCGCCGAAGGCCCTGGTGGGGTCCAAGGGGCATAGCCCCCAGAAGCTCAGGGGGTTTTAGGCATTAAATTACGGTCAGATGAGCAACCAGGGGGCCCACCTTAGGGCCTGTGGTAGGGTCCAGGGGCAGAGTCCCCAGAAGCTCAGGGAAAAATCATGCCATTTCAGCAACATTTATAAATCACTGGTATCGAATTAGAAATAAACCATGTTTGAATTTTATTTTAGGGGGGCAACTGCCCCCCTGGCCCCCCCCCCCCCAGCTAGGTTGGTAAAGGGGTTGGTTATTGTTAAAGGGATTGGGTAACTTTGTCTCAGATGTTGATGTGTGTGATATACATGCAGGGCTCGAATTACCCACCGGCAATCAGCAATTTGCCGCAATGCCCCTCTCACTGGCCGGAATGCCCTTTTCAAAATCAAACCGTTTACGGCCACAATATTTTAATCCACAAAAGTTTTGCCGACATTATAGTCATCGTAAGCCAACCCGATTTGTAATGTTCAAAAATGTTTTGTTGCCCATACGGAGCTCTAAAAACAATGATAGTCGGCAAGGTTTTGTTGCCCCTCCGGAGCTCCAAAAACAATGATAGTCGGCAAGGTTTTGTTGCCCCTCCGGAGCTCCATAAACAATAATAGTCGGCAAGGTTTTGTTGCCCCTCCGGAGCTCCAAAAACAATAATAGTCGGCAAGGTTTTGTTGCCCCTCCGGAGCTCTAAAAACAATGATAGTCGGCAAGGTTTTGTTGCACCTACGGAGCTCCAAAAACAATAATAGTCGGCAAGGTTTTGTTGCCCCTCCGGAGCTCTAAAAACAATAATTACCGGAAGGTTTTGTTGCCCATACGGAGCTCCAAAAACAATAATAGTCGGCTAGGTTTTGCTGCCCCTCCGGAGCTCTAAAAACAATAATAGTCGGCAAGGTTTTGTTACCCTCCGGAGCTCTAAAAACAATGATAGTCGGCAAGGTTTTGTTGCCCCTCCGGAGCTCTATAAAAACAATGATAGTCGGCAAGGTTTTGTTGCCCGGCCCTACGGTGCTCCAAAAACAATAATAGTCGGCAAGGTTTTGTTGCCCCTCCGGAGCTCTAAAAACAAAAATAATCGGCAAGGTTTTGTTGCCCCTACGGAGATCTAAAAACAATAAGAATCGGCAAGGTTTTGTTGCCCCTCCGGAGCTCTAAAAAACAATAATTATCGGCAAGGTTTTGTTGCCCCTACAGAGATCTAAAAACAATACGAATCGGCAAGGTTTTTGTGCCCCTACGGAGATCTAAAAACAATAATTATCAGCAAGGCTTTGTTGCCCCTACGGAGATCTAAAACAATGATAATCGGCAAGACTTTAAATCAGAAAAGGATTAAGAGTCGAGATAATGGTACAAAGAATCGTCTTCTTTCCCATACGTTTTAATTAAAACGTCATAGCTTCCGCCCATCGCGCGGGAGGGGTGTGAATTGAGTTCAGAAAAGGATTAATACCGGTAGTCGAGACGAATCGTCTTCTTTCCCTAATAATTTATTAAAAACGTCTAAGCTTCCGCGCTTCCCTTGGAATTCAGAAAAGGATAAAGAGTCAAGAACGGTACAACGAATCGTCTTCTTTCTCTAATAATTGAATGAAACGTCAAAGGGGGAAACTCCCCACTCCCTCCAGCTTCCCCCCCCCCCATTTTTTTTTTAAAAGCATTTTAAAGAGAAATAGAAAGAAAGAGAGCAAGAAAGAAAAAAACTACCAGTTTCTCAACAAAATAAGGTATCAAAAATTGCTCATCTGACATTAATTAAACGTCTAAAACCCCTAAGCTTCCGTGGGCTGTGGGCTCTGCCCCCGGGACCCAACCAAGGGCCCTTTGGCAGGCCCCTTGATACTCATCTGACTGCAATTTAGTGCCTAAAACCCTTGATCTTCTGGGGGCTCTGCCCCCTGGACCCCACTAGATGCTAATCTGACGGTAATGTAATGCTTTAAACCCATGGGCTTCTGGGGGCTCCGCCCGCTGGACCTCACGTCAATCAGTATCCTGCCAGTGTCACAAATAAGGTATAAAAATATGTTCATCTGACCGTAATCAAATGCCTGAAACCCCTGAAATTCAGGGGTTTTCCGCACCCTCGACTCCACCAGGGGCCTTGAGGCGGGCCCCTGAATGCTTATCTGACCGTACTTTGCCTTCAACCCATGAGTTTCCGGGGGCGGACAAGGTATCAAAAGATGTTCATCTGACCGCAGGCACGTAGCCGGGGGGGGGGGGGGCAGTGGGGGCGCCCCCCCCCCAAAAAAAAAAGCCAAAAAAAGAGAGGAGAGAAAAGGAAGAGGACGTATGAAGAAAAAGGAGCAGACAACAAACATTTTTGAAATTCAGACAAGGATTAAGAGTCGAGAACGGTACAACGAATCGTCTTCTTTCTCTAATGATTTATTGAAACGTAAAAGCTTCCGCGCGAAGGGGAAACTGTATTCATGCAAACGAGGATTATTTTCGAGAACGGTACAACGAATCGTCTTGTTTCTCTAATAATTAAATTATATGTCAAAGCTTTCGCGCTTCGATCGCGCAGGAGGTGGGGTAACTGAATTTAGACAAGGATTAAGAGTCGAGAACGGTACAACGAATCGTCTTCTTTCTCTAATGATTTAATAAAACGTAAAAGCTTTCGCGCTTCGCGCGCAGCGGGATGGGAGGGGGGGGGGAACTGAATTCAGATGAGGAGTAAGAGTCGAGAGCGGTACAATGAATCGTCTTCTTTTTCTAATGATTTAATGAAACGTAAAAGCTTCCGAGCTTTGCGCGGGAGGAGGGGGGGTGAATTTAGACGAGGATTAAGAGTAAAAAACGGTACAACGAATCCTCTTCTTTCTCTAATGATTTAATGAAACGTACATGTAAAAGCTTCCGCGCTTTGCGCGGAAGGAGGGGAACTGTATTCAGACGAGCAGGCACGTACGCAGGGGGGGGGGGGGGGTTTGGGGCGTTGAACCCCCCCCCCCTTTGGTTTTTTTTTATGTCTGTATTTTGGAGCAACCCCCCCCCCCCTTTTTTTGAGATGTTTTTTTTTTTTTTTAAATGAAACACACACACACACAAAAATTATGCCAATGGCTGATCCAAAAAAAGCTGACCCCCCCCCCCCCCCCACCCCAACGGGAACAAAATGTCAAATTTTCAAATTTCGAGACCAAAAAACAAAAAAAGTGTCCTCTTACCCCCCCCCCCCCCCCCCGCTTATTCAGCGGCTGGCTGATTCGTTGCGATTTTTTTTTTGGGACATAAAAAAAAAAAGTGGGCCCCCCCCCCCCCCCTAAGAAAACCTGGATCCGCCCCTGGGTGCACATATCCCCCCCACCTTGAAAACAACGGCGTGAGGTGATTTTACGCGCACTTTCCACGTTGGCCTTAGTGCCCCTTAGGATAGATTTGTGCCCCTTTCAGTGGATTTGTGCCCTCTCAAAAAAGTGGCCTTGACCCAAATTTGATGTAATTCGAGGCCTGTACATGTACAGTTTTGGTACCTTTTAAATTGCTAAAGTCATGTTAGCCAAGTTGGAAGTATTTGTGCTAGTGTCACCGGCAGTATTTGAGCCGGCAGTACCGGTATTTGTATGACCATAGACATGTAAGATGTATTCTTTGTTATTCATTAGTGGTTATATCTTTATATTTTGATAGGTATTACCCGTCTTCAAAAACGAACTTTTGGAAAGTGAGGCTTTGGGCCTCTGTAACGTAGTTATATGTCACCAGAGCCTTATAAGACATGAGGCATCTTTTAGATTAAGTTTAAGATTAGGAGATAGTTTAAGTTTAACTCTTACTAGGTTACTTGTACAATTTAAACATGTTATTTTATACAGGTCTGTAAATATATACTGTAGATATTAAGTGATTGACTTAGGTTATCTTTAGATGCCTCGTTAATGTATCTGTAGAGGACAAAGGCAGCCTGCAGTCCTTTACTTAATTTAACAATGCCTTTGCTCCTAAATGTAAATATGATTTAAGTACAGTGTAGTATACTCTAAATATGTTGTGAATCACACTCTCACTCTCTCTCTCTCTGACACTTGGAATGTGTACAGTTAGAAACATTGAATATAAATTACTTAAGAGTTTATTACAGTTGTCAGTTAATAACAAGTTGTGACAATTATCGATAGTGGACAGTTAAGTGTAGGTTTAGCACTGAATTTACAGACAGCAAGGGATGAATCTTTAGACAAACCAGTTGTCTTAAGATTGAAGTACGTTTAAAACTGATTAGTTAATTCTGGAAGTTAGCAATAGGTATAGGAATTGGGAAATTCAGGCTATATCCTGTCGTAGAGACCTAAGGATTAAAAATCACATGGTTATGCCGACAGAGTGAGCTACCACGTCGAGATTAGGGGTGGATAGACCCGTGAGGAAAACTCCCGTTGAGCGGTGATTACGAATACTATATGTTGATTATGCTATTTATAGGCAATAAGAAGTAAGGCAGTTAAATAGACCTATTTGGACTTGAACTTGGAATGGAGTGATTATTGGATGGCTGCTGGTCAGCCTACATTGACCGTAAGTTGAAGTGGCTATGTTGTGTTTAGCCCAGAATAGACTTCTCATGTTTTAGTAGGAAAGAAAAGGTACACTTTGGAGTAGAATTCAGTTGCTAGCAATCTATTATTGTTACATCTTAAACCTGTCCCTAGAACTCTTTAACATAATACTGCGTCTACTAGTCTATAGTCTACATACATGTACATGTACATGTATAATATACTTTAAGCTAGTATCACTTAGGTAAATTATTGGTTGTCGGACAAAAGTGACAACACATCTGTAGACTATAAATTATGTACATTTGAACTCTTATACTTAGTAGTAGACTAATTGCATTGCATACATTTTCGAGTTGAATTATGTCGACGTTGAATTAGGCATAAAAGCCTCACTGTTAATTGAAATCTATCAGTGGCGGATCCAGGGGGGGGGGGGCACAGGGGGCACGTGAAACCCCCCGGCCAAAAAAAAAAATGTTAAAATCAGCCCTAAATTCGCCCAAAATGTACTGAAAAACAGGGACGTGCACCCATATTTCTTACATACACGCGTAAGAAACTAGATTTTTCAGATTTGGGTAGCGGGACCGCCGATTACATCGCTAAAATGTGATATTTTAGGATATATTTTCCATTGCAAATGTGGTTCTTCAGTGACTCTGGCATGGTATGGTATGTGTGGGATTAGACCGAAAGCTTCAGTCTCTGATATCGACGGTGGTTCCGCTGAGATTGCATCTGGCTCCACTGACCGCCTCTATACATAGACTGAAGTACAGCCTATGCCGTACTAGTGGAACAAATGGTTCGGTTCGGCAGGACCGCGATGAATGAGATATGCAACAAGATTTTCACTCTTTACATCCTCATAAATGCACTTTTGCTGCAATATAACAATAGCCTTATAAAAATATAAAAATTAACAAACAAATATGGCTTTGACTTACGATAGCTTGCTCATTTAGATCCTAAATTAATGATTAATCTGAGAAAGTTTCGTAGTCGACATGATTCGTTGTCATCCATCTTGGTTTTAATTATTAAATGAATATTCATTTTTTCTTTTCGAACGAGTCAACCCAGTGATATATGAATATTCATAAACCCAATACGAAACGAGTGCTCTGATTGGCCATTCGCTATGTTTTGGTAGGTTGACCCGGAAATATATTGGCCGGGTGATGACATAGATTACTACTAGTTTGAATGGATGAACGGTTTATTTCACGGTTCGGAGAAAAAAATTGGATAAATCATATAGATCTAGATCTAAGTAGACCTAGATCTAAGTCAATAAATTTTGCATTTGTATAATACTAATAATAATAGATCTAGGTCAATTATTATTATTTAGTGTAAATAGGAGTAGGATCACTAGGCCTACAATACATAGATCTAGACCTAATTTACATCTGATTTATAAATCAGAAAATTAGATCTAAATAGTGAAAATTGGGGGAGAAAGCTCCATCACCATAAGTGGCAGCTGGATTGGCCAGATTACCTCCTCGGTGCGAGACCTCTGTACTACTACTAGACCTACTGTAGTACCGTCTGTAGATATGGGGAATGTCAACAAATGTCAGTTTTATTAAAGAAATGACCCATAATATCAGACGGTTATTTCTGTCTAGTGTGGGATATGTGATATGCTATTATGCGATGTATTTTAAAGGGATTTTACCATGCATGCATCCAACGGATCGGCCGAAAAATGGAGCTGGTCGTTTATGCACCTGTCAATTGTATGACCCACCCCATGAACCCCGGGGATGGTGCGTCACTTGTCTAATGTGCGTCGGATTTTACTATACCATGACGCACATATGCGGCAAAACTATGACGAACTTCAGGCTACCAATGACGGTACCTCGGTCAAAATTATGACGCACCAGCTAGCGGCCGTGAATACACTGTACTTTATTCAGTGACGCACCTATGTAAAGTGACTGACATCGACACACCCCACCGTCAATATTGTGACTGACCATAGGAGTAAAATGACGGTACCCTGAGTCACACCTTGATGGTAAATGACCCAACCATGACGCACCTTCCCCGGGGTCCATAGGGTGGGTCATACAATTGACAGGTGCATTACCCCCTCCTTTAACTTTAAGTGTGAATGGTGATTGGTACTTTTACATCTTCTTTAACGTTAGATAGCGCGATTGAGAACTTAAAGAACGAAATCATTGTCAGGTTCTATTCAGACACTTATCCATGTCATTGTGCCTTTAGACCATAGAAGCAGATTGCTTGCTACCTTATGGGAGGATTGTGACAGAGGACGTGAGAGAAAGTGCCCCGAGTTACAAGTGCGAATAATGTGTAGGCTATGCTATCTATGTCTAACTGTGTGTACAGGAGAACGCTAGTGCCTGTCGCATGTTTGCAGTGCTGTGTGTTGTATACGGTACAGATCGTTAGTCTTAGAGAATTCGAGTTGAACGAGTTCGATACAGATATTAGGATTAAATCATGCTTACAGAGCTACTGATAGAGAATAATTCAGATCTAATGATGATGATTTAACTCACCTAAATGAAGAAATCCTAATGATGCTATTTGTGGTGATGAACGGTGTGAAGATGAGCCAAGTTGCTCGTGACATGAGTTAAATAGCGCGCGCTAGGCTAGGCGCGAATGTTTACGAGATCGAGAGCCCAGGGTTTAGGTCAAAGGTTGACCCTTGAGTGCGTAGTGATTTTTAATATTTGTGAGCCCTTGGTCGATGGTCGTTGTAGCCTCTTGTCGATGCCCTCGCGCTGTTGGAGTCTCTAAATTCTGACGAGCGAAGCGAGTCAGAGAAACCGAGGCGCTTTGCGCTGAGGGCCTCTTGACAAGTGATCTGAATTTCTTATGTTTTACATTGTTTGGCGAATATTCCGACCCAGCAGAGTTCGGTGAAAGTCATCCAATCAGAGAGAGCTACTATGACGTAATATCTACCGCTCTGTGCGAATTCCCTCCGTGAGAGCGAGACTGGCCGCCTAGTTGTAGTCTGCAAGCACAAACCCTGGTCAGTCGTAAAAGAGAGTGTGCACTATAAGACTACCATATGCCACGTACTATAGCTGCTCCTGACCTATATTGGTACAACCAGTAGGTACCAGTAGATAGCTGGGCTAGGCTTCTCTCAAGGCACAATGATTTTTTGATAAAGTGTCAAATTAGGGTTTGTGCTTGCAGACTAGCCTAGTTGGGCAATCCCGAACACGCGTACACACACACAATCGCTGCGGTCTAGACATGCATAATGAGTAGGAAATCGGGTCTCATGAATATATAATTCAGATCACTTGTCAAGAGGCCCTCAGCGCAAAGCGCCTCGGTTTCTCTGACTCGCTTCGCTCGTCAGAATTTAGAGACTCCAACAGCGCGAGGGCATCGACAAGAGGCTATGGTCGTTGGTGTTGGTCGATGGTTGGACTCTTCCATTCAATAGCATTTGGTCGATGGTCGTTGGTTTAAATTTCTAATATATTTGTCAGACTGTTAAAATATGGTTGATGGTCGTTGGACTCTGGTCGATGGTTGCATGTTGGTAGTTGGCTTAATCTAGTTTTATATTTCTAATATTTGTCAGACTGTCCGGGTTCTAATTCTGTAAAACCGTGGTAGGGTATTCTGCAATTGTTCCTCTATTTTTAATGCAGTTCATCAAGTTCCCCACTGGTGAGGATGTGGAAAGGGTGCGTGAAGCAGGACTTTTATCAAATTGCAGGATTCCCGAGATATGAGCGATATGCATGCACCCCTGACGTGGGGCCTAGCTTCGGTCCTCGACCTTGTGCTCCTGTTTAGTTATATGTCTTGCGGCCCATGGGATTGCACATCAGAAAGAGTACCAGATTATAAGAACCCCAAATTCATGACAATAAAAAGGGGGTGGGGTCATGGGGTGCAATTTCTTTGATCCTCTTTTTTTTTTAGCAATTAGTGTCAACATTCTGGGGGAGCAGCGCAGCTAGGGAAGGTTTTTCAAGGATTTTTTTTTTTTTTTTTTTTTTTTGGGGGGGGGGGGCGATTTTTATGATCAATGATAGTATTTTCTTTAATTTTTATTTTTACTGGGGGGGGGGGGTTCACAAAACTTGTCATCAATGACAGTAAGGACAGTTTTTGTTATAAGCTACTAAAATCTTTGCTTCTGATTGGTTATCAGCAGGTTTGTCACTGATTTTTGTCATTTGTCATTGAAAAAAGGCTTTGTGTGAAACGTACGGGTCCCTGCATGCAGAGCGGCAGCCGAGAGTGGACGGCCTTAATTCTCCTGGGAGGCAGTGGCTGGCCTCTCAGGAGATGGGTACAAACTCCATTTGGTGTGGATAAGGATGACACTTCAGTCAAGAAAGCTTATAACATTAAAGGTACTATGTCCCTTTTGCAGCCAACCTCAAATTCTGTAGAACTTTGCAGGAATTATGAATATTATCATGTATGTCCTATCTGTGAAATGTAAACGTTAGCAGTGTCCTCATATTCAAATTATGCAAGGAAACCCATTTACTTGCTAGACTTCACTGTCAGACACTATTGAGTGACTGACTGGCTTTTTTTCTTCTTTGGTAATAACATACATGAAAAGAGTTGTAAAGGCTACATGAGCATTTGTCCACATCAATAACCCACTTCTTGTGATGGCCAAGATTAAACTGATAGATTTTTTTCGCAGCATAAAGCGTATGACCATTCGGTACAATTGTCTGAAAATCAAGACTATTAATTTTGGGCTCTATAGCCCTAAAGTCGATTTGACAACTAATAGTCGTTATTTTCCCACTTGAAGATATTTTCAAGCCCCACCTTTTTTAGGGAAGTTCTAAATTAGTATTATCTTTCAAATGCAGTTGGAATTTAACTTTTTCATATTTTTGGCCTGCAAATGGGACATAGTACCTTTAAAGAACTTTACACACAATAATTTTGCCTCGGGCACAAATCCTTCAAGTGAACATATTACGGTATATACAGCATATATTACAGTGTATATATATATATATATATCTCTCTCTCTCTCTTCCTCGCTATCCTCTCTCTCTCTCTCTCTTCCTTGCTATCCTCTCTCTCTCTCCCTTCTCTCTCTCTACCTCCCCCCTCCCATCTCTTTCTTCCCCCTCCCCCCGATCTCTGTAACTCATCACTTTAAATGATAAATTCCAAGTACAAGGGTATCTAAATCTATATACTGAGCAAAGATATATATTTCATAATACTTCTTGTGTAATGAACAATATGAGTATGCAATGAATACAAAATATAACTGCTGTGTAACTATGAGAAATGCAACATAACAAAATTAAGGCTTGTTCACATATACCACTGTAAACATCATTTGTTTGGTGTGTGTACGTGTGAACTACATGTAAATGTATGGCACGTTGGAATGATAAAGGTAGTTTCGCGCAAGAAAAGTCCTATGCGAACTCACTCATCTGTGTGTTAAGATGTACAAAATAATGTGAAGCGCAGTACGCATCAGAACGCTTTGAAAAAATCCAACGGTGAACCATTGCATGTATGAACAAGCCTTAATGAAAAATAAAATTGTAACTATACTTCATACAACTTTTATACTTGTACATAGTTCATAGGTAAAATGAAATGAAAATATAATCTGTGTGTAATTACTTAGCTATTCAACAAAAGTAATAAAGCAAGGACAGTTTTTGCTTCTCAATATATGCTTACATGCAATTTTCCTTCACCAACCCTCAAGCAAAATCATCCAAAGACTGAATTCTAGATCCAAAACTGAAGTTTGAGTACATATGTAAGGTATAAAATCAAGGTTTAAGGAATAAATTAATGTTTGATTACACCCTTATTGGTCCTACGCATCACTGATCCCATGCGCCAATGGTTATTTAACCTGAGTCACTAAGCACCAAAGGTCTGTACCACTGCATGGTATTATGCATCAATGGTCCTATTAATATCAATGGTCCATTGCACCAATGGTCTTTCATGTATTTCACCAATGGTGCAATGTACCCAAGGTCAGGTGCGCCATTGGCCCTATGCATTAATGGTCTAATGCACCAAAAGTCTGATGCATTAATGGTCTTATACACCAATGGTACAATGTACCAAAAGTCAGGTGCACCATAGGCCCTTTGCCTTAATGGTCCTATGCACCATTTGTCCCAATCTAACATATTCACTTTTTGCATCGATAATGAGTCAAAGAGCTAGGGGTTGTTGCTAACCCTAAACATAACCCTGAAGGCCTGAACATCATGGTAATAACACTTTTCATACAAGCATAGGACCAATATATACCAATACGGTGTCAAAAATGTTTAGCTTTGTTCTAAATGAACTTCAGTATATTCAAAAGAAATATAGAGAAGCTTTTGGAATATGATGAAAAAGTAGAAAACATATTTTGTCTGTTGCAAAGTACTGCGAGTTCATTTCATTGTACTGTGACATAAACAAGGTGATTTTTTTTTAATTCAGTCAAAATGACCTGAGATCTACCTTTAATATAAAAAACTAGGAAAACACAGCTTTCCAACTTTGAGAACAAGATAATAACCCTAAATATACAAACAATTTAACCTGTTGACAATTTGCAAACATGAACACAGACAGAATACTTGAATATGGGAAGAACAAGTTTCTTTAAAGCACAAAAGTCATAGCAAAATGTAGCAAACCTCATTTAAAATCGCCTATAATTTGCCTTCAACATTAACATGCGCACCCGGATGGGTTCAGAACAAAAAGGAATCACGGTTATATACTTCTAATTTATCTTCGATATACACGACAGATATACAGCATATATGAACACAAAACAAGTACTGAGTGACATACACTTGCTATTTGCTAAAGTACAAATACAACAGATACTATATAGAAAATGAATGAATACCGATTTGTACACGTATTTCGAAACATCTTTGACATTCAGCTACCACAAAGAACACTTAATGCTACTAATGATCAATTTTTTTGAAAACTATTTCATGTACATGTTACCCCACCCCCCCCCCCCCCCCCCCCTCCCCCAACAATAATGATCTTAACCTTTAAATAAAAGAAGACAAAAAAATCATTTTGATACTAGAAAGTAGATATGTTTCTTTTTGGTTCCAAACCCTATCTTTGCTGATTAATACTTACCGGTATATGTATTGAAACAGATAACGGACATAGATACACATGTCACATTTATACAAAATATACATGTATCAATGAATAAACTCGCTGTTACATACCAGATAATGCGCATTTTGAGAATTTATACAATAAGTACAGGTAACAATTGAGATCAGTTTAGAACATCTGTAGCTTGTACAGCTCACCTGTATAGAAAAAACCACCTAAGGGAGATACAAAAAAGGTGGTCTTTATAGGCAGGTTTTCTTTGAATAGGTGTTTCCATGGGTGCGGTCGTATTGGAATACAACTGGAAGACTTTGTGAATTATCGTCAGATGGTGGGAAGGTGGTGACAAAGGCGATCTGGGACCGTTTCACAAAGCCTTTTTTCAATGACAAATGACAAAAATCAGTGACAAATCTGTTGATAACCAATCCGAAGCAAGGATTTCAGTAGCTTATAACAAAAAATGTCATTTGTCACTGATGACAAGTTTTGTGAAACGCCCCCCTGGAATACTTAAATCCTGGACGCAAGTGAGTTTGTATAGAAGATTTGTGCAATAATGGATATACACGTTGTACACGTTAAGAATTTCAAATGCATGCGATAGCGTAGCTCTAAATACAAGTACATGTATGTAGAGACCGAAAATTGCTCAACATGAACCTGGTGAATAACGAGATAAAGACATTCAGAAAAAAAAGTATGTTGAAAATAAAAATATACTGCATATTTGTGGTAAACTGTCATTTATAAGAAATATCTCATTCTAAATAGCCATATATGTCTCTGTAAAGACCTTTCTTTTAAAAGAGTTGCATTAAGTAGAATTTTGGTTAATTATAAATGCTAAGGAAAGTATATAATATAAAAAAGTAACAAACAATATACCACTAAAGTACAGTCTAAAGATATTGATATGGTCCTTATTACAGTGTACATGTATTGTATTGAAACATTTTCATTTACATGTTACGCTAGATCCTATGGAACATAAATCTCTTGATTTGAATACATAAAGCACACTTATATGGCGAATGGAAATCTGACTCAAGCCCACTGAATACTATTCGATCCGACTATGATCCGAACTACGATCCGATTTTGGAAGAATTTGCAATAGCATTTCATATACATGATCAAGGATCTAAATAGTCTTATGATTAATGGATTTCAAACTTCCTTTAAGAAGGAAAACCTAAATCGGCTCAGAATCACAATAACATCAGGGACCTGTTTCACAGAGCCTTTTTTCAATGACAAATGACAAAAATCAGTGGCAAATCTGCTGATAACCAATCAGAAGCAAGGATTTCAGTAGCTTATAACAAAAACTGTCATTTGTCACTGATGACAAGTTTTGTGAAATGGGGCCCAGATAAGCTGTGTGATTGTCTACGATTTGGCTTTTATTCTGACTTGAATGAAATAAAACTCAAGTTGTTAGTACTCTTATCAGGATTTAGAACCCAATTTACGAAGATGATGTTTTGTTATTTCCAAATCTAATATATTTGCAATTCCTTCCAAAAACAGATCGCAGGAGAATTGTATAGTGTGTGGTGGGTTCAAAGTATATATGTACAGTTGTACATATGTAATTTGGTCCATCAATAATATACCCCTGCATATGTGGTATATTTCACAATGATTCCATATTCATGAGTTTCACAAATTACAGTAAGTATTCCTTGGCAAACATGGGATGTACATGTAAATGCCTAAAGTTATGTGTCATCGATGGTTGACTTTGAAATTTAGTACATGTACTTGCAATGGAAACAGTCTGGTTTGCCCCAAGTAATAGTCAGAACCATCATATTTTTCTCTTGAAGAACCACATATAAAGCACTAATTCCAACCAGACCAAATAGCCGCAATTAATCCAGATCGATTGCAAGTCCTCAAAATTCTTTGCACACTTAAAATAACATATCTCACTACATACATGAACAGTTGCTTTTTCTTTACCAGGAATATCAAACTCCTTTCAAAGTTCCAATACATCTGAATCGATTGTCAAAGTACTAAATTTGATCTTCTTACAATGTAATCATTAAAAATAAAAATGATAAGGAAATTCATAAAATACATGTAAATCTTAAGTCCCTCTTCCCAAAGTATGAAATAATAATTTGATATAATATCCCATGCACCCATACTGCTAATCTAATACATTTTACATGAATATTGTATACCACACCATAAATACATTTATCTATACAAAGGTATTCAATGCATTCACTGAATGGGCTGTTTGCACATGGAGCAGTGAATCACTTCACTGCTCTGTCCTTATAGTATTCCACTTGAATGCTACTCATCGCGATGTTGACACATGGTACAAAGAAGTACCAGTAATGATGTAGACTTAACCATATTTTATTGCAAGTCAAACCTACTACCGGTACATGTAATTTTACAATGCAAAGTGCAAACATCTGAAATCTCATGAATCCAAAATTTGGAATCACTCAAAGAATAATTTGAATCTCTGATACAGCACATGCTTGTGCTGTAAGACAGGAGAAGTAAGAAAGGAGAAGGAATAAAGAAGAAGAACAAAAATAGGGAGCGAGGAATTTAGGGTTATTTTGTTACTATGTTACAAGGCAAAATAAAAAGAGTTATTATGTAGCCCTCCAGTAGATAGCTTCTATGGTATATACATGCATGTGTCCATGACATCAATGGCTTTTGGAGGGTAATTTACTGCCTCATGTGCAAGCAACCCATATTTAATCAATGTACTTGCATTTGTCTAATAATCAAATGCATTCATATAGCATTTTTCTTAAACATTTTGACATAAAACATGGCAAGATTTTTACTTGTTCCTCTGAGTTTCGTATCAAGAACTACATGTAAGCCTTGTCACAAATATATATTACATAATGAGAGACAGAAGGGAGTTAACTCTGTGTATTAATATGTAGCAGTTCACAGTTCTCTTCTGGGGGGCGTTTCACAAAGCCTTTTTTCGATGACAAATAACAAAAATCAGTGACAAATCTGCTGTTGACCAATCAGAAGCAAGGATTTCAGTAGATTATAATAAAAACTGTCATTTGTCACTGATAACAAGTTTTGTGAAACGCCCCCCTGGTCTGAATTCATCTGTTTTTCTCCTCAAATTGGCAACAATAGTTTTAGAAGAATTATCAAATGAACCAATGTGATTGAAAATGGCAATGTTAAACTGAAAATTGCCAATTTGTACACAAAAACAGTGATTTAATATTTTACACCTTGTTGCCAATTTAGTAATTCCAATGATTAGTAACAAATAAATCATTCTTATTCGTCAACAGCTTAGACTAAACCTTTTCGTGGATTTTTGCCTTTTCTGCTCATGTATAATGTATAATTCCTAGCTTTTTGGATCAAAAGATAATGCAAAAACCTTTCTAAAGGAGACACTATACTGCTACAGATTAAAAGGACAATTTTATAACACCCTTCTGGCTCTCAGCAGACCCTGTTGCACAAAACTTACCATTGATGGTAACTTTGCCATCAATGGTAACTACCATGGAAACCTTGAATTTGATTGGCTGTTGAGCCCTGTTACCATGGTAGTTGCCATTGATGACAAAGTTACCATCAATGGTAAGTTTTATGCAATGGGCCCTGGTCTATAACATATGCAGCTTATTTATACAAAAAGTTAAATATAATTCTTGAAATTTAATACATCTGCTTTGTAAAGTTTACATGGTCATGCCCAACATGCATTCCATTTACAAACAGATACCATAAAATAAGGCTTATTTTTTGTGGAATGAACATTCTTTTCTCCTGATTAGATATAAATGAAACCCGACACCAAAAAAATATGGTCCCCCTTATATTGACCTGATTACTGGCCAACTGGAGGATAGGTCCATTCTGATAATAGGGGTGTTATCTAGTCAGATGAGCTGGAAGCATCCTACGACATACCGATCAATCCATTTTAATAATAGGGGTGTCATTTATGAGCTGAGTGCAACCTATGACAGGTGGATTGATCCATTCTGATAATAGGGGTGTTATCTAGCCAAATGAGCTGAGGGCAACCTGCTACAGACGGATCAATCCATTCTGATAATAGGGTTGTCAACTAGCCAAATGAGCTGGAAGCATCATGTAACAGGTGGATCAATCCATTCTGATAATAGGGTGTCATCTAGCCAGATGAGCTGGAAGCATTTTGCGACAGGTGGATCAATCCATTCTAATAATAGGGGTGTCATCTAGCCAAATGAGCTGGAAGCATCCTACAACAAGGTGGGTCGTTCCATTCTGATAGCAGGGGTGTTTAAAGCCCCTCTGCACTAAATTGGCCAGGGGGTTAGACCGCCCTGCAAGGTCACTGACAGGTGGGTATCTCATCAAATCAGCTCTCAATGAACGTAAGAAAAAGAGGATCATGGGAGATCAACAGGCACCAATTAGGCATTGATTGCTATATAGGGCGCAAGTAGCTATAAGTAGTGCAGAGGGGCTTTAAACGAAGACGCCTTCAGGATTGTCTGAGCTTGGTGCTTGCTTGAAGAGGTCTCTAGGGCTTTTGAGAATCTTACGCGCAGCAGGAGTGTTTCCAGGAGCTGAAAAAGAGAAAATACAGGACAAAAGAAATTGATAAGAATGGGCCTTCGATCTAATGTGCATTGTACATGTAGTCTGGTCTACATCTGGGGGGTGTTTCATTAGCCTGTATGTCTTAAGGGTTCTCTTTAAGAACAAGAAATCAAAAAACAGCTTTGAACAAAGTTTCGCACTCATTACAGTTAAACATATGAAAAACATTTGAAAATAATTGGAAGAAAAAAAAAAAAAAAAAATAGGAGATAAGAATTAAAACTTAATATTAAAACAACAAAGTCAAGAACAATTAAGTCTTGGGAGAGATAATCTTTAAATGCAATACATTTATATAACATGGCATAAATGAACCATGTATGAATCTTGATAATTAAACTGTTATCATGACATGACAAGTCATTCAACCCACTGATTGGTATGACGTTTGTGAACTTTTGAAACCCGAATGGTATTATCAAATTTCACCCAAAACTATTACCCATAATATTTTGTGGCATACACGTTCAATCACAAGGCTTGTTATCACTGTTTATCTTGATAGAGATACTGTCTCATGGAATCTTAGTTAACAATTCGTGAATCCATTAGTTGCCCAAACATACAGAAATACAGAGGAGACTCTGATATGCTTTTCACACTTGTTTTGCTTTAGCCCTGTACTTTCCCTAGCCCCAGACTAACTTTTTTGGCTTTTCACACGCTGTTTTAGTCCCATACTAAGCGCCTATCCAGGAGTAAGAAAATTCATGCTGTTTTCCGGAATTGCAGAGTTAGCCCTGCTTCTTTGCAGGACCAACTATTAACCCCATACTTTAGGTGGGGCTAGCCCACTTTGGTACATTTGTGTCTGAACAGAAAGTGGGCTAAGTTTAGCCCAGGCCTATAGGAGGGGTTAAGACCCCCCTTTAGCCCCTCCTATAGTTCGGGGCTAAGCAACATTTTATCAGTGTAAAAAAGTATTTAAGTGGATTAAACCGACTACAGTATTGGACGGATTAATCTGCCAAGGAATAACCTCGGAATATTAAGTACAAAAAAAGAAATAAAGAAAGAAAAGATTATCCTCTTTCTTCCTTCACTGATATAAAAGCTTACTTGGATTTTTGATGAGTTCTCCAAGTTTCTTCTTCTCTCCATCCTTCTCTTGATCCTCTTTCTCCTTCTGAGCCGCCTCCTTTCTCTTCTCTTCTGCTACCTTGTTCTCCTGTTCCTTCCTCTCATCCTCTGCTCTCTTCAGTTCTTCTTCTGCCTTCTTCATTTCTTCTTTCTTTCTTTCTTCCTCCACTCTCCTTTCTTCTTCCAATCTCCTCCTTTCTTCCTTCGCTCTCTTTTTCTGTTGGTCTTCTTTTCTCTTCCTCTCCTCTTCGACTCTCTTATTTTCTTCTTCCGCTCTCTGCCTTTCCTCTTCAACAAATTTCCTTTCTTCTTCGGCTCTCTTCCTCTCTTCTTCTTCTCTCTCCCTTTCTTCTTCCTGTCTTTTCCTCTCTTCTTCTTCCTTAATCTCCTTGTCGAGCTTCTTAATCTCCTTCTGCTTCTGCTCTAGGAGCCTCTCCACTTCCTGGATGTCCTCAGCAACTTCTTGGAGACTGTCTGCGTAGCCTTCGAGCTCCTTCTGGAACACCGTCAGTTCAACCTGGACAGCCTGTAAACAAAACAAACAAAAACAATTCTAAACTCTGGGTGTACATTCATAGCTTAATTAATGCATCAACAAAGCCTCTAAAACATTTTACAAATGGGTAATTCCATAAATTAGGGACCCACTTTGTGACATTTTTGGTGTCCCACTTACATAAGGAACCCACACCTATTTGTGGCTCTATAGACTAAATAGTGGAGTGAGATTGTAAATTGGTTTCCAAGCATAATATTGCATCCTCATACCTAGAATCACTAACAACCATACTCCACTATTTAAGTCATTTAAGCCACAAATACGTGTGGGTTCCTTATGCAAGTACCGGTAGGACACCAAAAATGTCACAAAGTGGGTCCCTAATTTATGGAATTACCCAAATACATTTTACCCCGGTCATTGGATTAACGCTTACACATTCTCCACTCCCTAGGGAGCATTTCAGCCAGTCGCCATTTTACAGATGCTCACAGTGCTGAGCAAACTGCAATATACAACCAGGTACCCATTCAACACCTGGGTGGAGAGTGGCAAATGTGGATTAATCTCTTGCCAAAAGACGACAGTGCAGGGCTGCATATGGGATTTGAACCATTAACAGTTGGATTGAGAGTCGAGTGAACGAACCACTATACCACGACACCTCCACAAGATGCAGTGACATATAGGTCAGTTTGACACAATACCTGTCAATTCGGTAAAACCAGAAAGTAATTTGTGACTTGTAAAATGACATTGCCTTTCATAGCAGGAAACCTTTTGTGATTCGAACATACATGTACATGTTTTCAGTGCTGTATCAGTTGTGACTCGATCATTTGGCAGCATCTTAACCACATAATGCACACGAAAGTAGCCAGAAATATATTGTAGCTCGTTCTGGAACACTGTCAGATCACCTTGCGAGCTTGCACACAAAAAGCAGAGTAACATAAATTATATTGGTCAGAATAGAACTGCTTGAAATCTGTTAGAGCTCCACAAGTTCGATGAAATATAAATCCTGAAAGCCCTTTGAAAACTGTAGTGATAGGCCCCAAAGCAGGTTAGCCTTAAAACTGGCATCCCTGTCCAGTCATAAAAATCATCTTGAACTCTATAATGTACTTTTTAAAGCAATAAACAGTCAGTTTGACTTGCACTTTAATAGAAACAATTGAGTTTGGCAGATGGTCAAATAAATCATCAAAAATCTGTTAGCACCAAGGCTTATATTCATACAAACATTAAACTAAAAGCCAGGTTTAAAGTTTAAACCCCAATTCATGCAGCTTGAAGCAGGGCATTTATGCGCATTGCCATAAAGCACATTTCTGGTACCTCACTGCTAAGCTTTTAGTTGGTCTACAGGTATACATTATACTATGTTTATAACATGACAGCGTTTTTTCTCTTTGTTAAAGCTAAAGACCAGTTATGGTCATGCAATTGCATAGTAAAAGAAACGTTGTGAAATCGATCAGAAAAGGTTGATCATCTAGCATACATGTAGATGTACTGCAAGGTTCTGGAATCATCAAAATTTTCAGAAATTTGGCCAAGTCTTCATAAAGTTAGAAGCACTGTACACAGAAAGATGTATATGGGACTACACACACGTGCGCGACACGTGCATTTGTATCTCTCAACAGGCAAGAGATATACTAATTTACCAAATATATCAATTAGTAGGCGGTTTCCCGTCAAATTTTTTATCGTCATGTAATATTCAAAACATATTCTTTCACATGATTGGTAATAAGAGCTTCCATTTCATTTTTTGAAATTGGGGCGTTTCCAATACTGGTCTTTACCTTTAACTATTACAAAAGTGAAAAATGGATTGTAATGACCTAACTTGAGTACATGCAGTTTTGTATCAAATGAGCTAATAATTTATAAGTTTCAGCATTTTTATGCTAATGGCTTTCAGCTATCAAACGCAGTAGAGCGGATCGCAATGCGCTATACTGGTAATGCCTTTCGGCCCCCTGCAAGACAAACTACATGTACAACAAGTGGGTAGAGTTGTTCTGCATATTCATGGAGCAGCATAGACTACGAATATCTTCATTATAACAAAATCATTATCATACATGAACTACATGTAACTAACATGAAAAACAACTCATGACAGTTTCCGGTTATGCAGTACAGTATACAAACCATCATACCTGTATAAAAGCTTAAACGTAGGGAGCAACTACTTGTAGTTGTACAGCACTGTAGGTATCGTAGCACCTTACAACATACCGGTACAGCAATCCTAAAAGGAATTCCTTTGTCCACTGTACACCGTATGAGACCCAATGAATGGTCAAATCCAAATACCTCTGTCACACTCTCAAAGAGAACCCTTATTTTCTCTTACCTCTCGCCTTCAAGAATTCAAAAGATCTGATTACAAAGGAACTGTCGCAGTGCAGTTTGATTAATTTTGTTTTTTAAACCACCCAAATTTTATTTAATCCCTAAAGAGTTTAATCCCATAAGAGTCGCTTTATAGGTGAAATTTTATACATTGAGCTGTGAATCAAAAACCGAATAGTGATGTTTTGATTGACATTTCTCTACAACATTGACCTTTATCTTTCTCTTCTCCTCTTACACTTATTTCTTTTTTCTCTCCATCTCCCTGGGCGTCCTTTACTAAGCATTCTGTCTCTGTCTTTCTCCCTCTGTCTGCCTGTCTCTCTCTCTTTCTCTCCCTCGCTCTACTTCTCAATGTTTCTCTAAAGGTCTCTGCATCTTTTAAATTATTCTGTCTCTCTTTCCTCCTGTATTTCTGTGTCTGTCTGTATGTCTGTCTGTCTGTGTCCCTCTGTCTGTCTCGTCTGTCTGTCTGTCTCTCTCTCTGTCTGTCTGTCTCTCTCTCTCTCTCTCGTTCTCTCTCTCTCTCTCTCCTTCACTCTAGTTTTCCATGTTTCTCTGTTAGTCCCTGTATCTCTGTAAGTTTGTCTGTCTCGTTTTCCTCCTGTATTTCTGTGTCTGTCTGTCTGTGTCTCTCTCTAGCTCTATCCATCTCTTCCTTTCTCCCCTGGTCTCTGTGTTTCCAAAAAGATATACATGTATCTCTTTGTCCATTTTTCTGTGTTTCTTTCATCCTGTCATTGTTGAGTCTTTCTCCTCTACCTCTGTCTGTCTGTCTGTGTCTCTCCATAGATCTATTCATCTCTTTCTCCCTCTCCTCCTCTCTGTGTCTTCTTCATATAACTGAAATATAACTTTGTTGTGTCTCTTTCCTCCCAGCTTTCTCTCTCTCTCTGTCTCTCTCTCTCTCTCTCTCTCTAACTATCCGCACCTGTGTCTCTTCGTCTTTCCAAATCTCTCTCATTTTATTCATTCCCTGTTCACAACTTCAGATCATCAAACATTTGTTCTCCTCCCCTCACATTTGCAAAAACTTTCCTGCACTTTCTCACCTACCAACCAATCATAAGTAACCAATAAAAAGCCAAGCCCTTCCTAAGAGTATTGAAATAAAACAATGATTTATCACTCTTGGCTTTGGTTGTAAAAGCATATAAAATATTAACAAGATTTGAAGAAAAAAACGGTAATTAAAGTACACAGAGTAGAGTTACCTGTAAAGTTATTATCAACATGGGAAAGAAAAAGAGATGAGGGAGTTTTATGATCTAAGTTTTATTGCAGGGATTGCTACATGCATTTGAACATGTACAGGTCAAGATGTAGCTAACCCTCGTGCCTCCACCTGTACAAGTGTATTCATGTAACCATGGTTACTTTGTTTCTCAAAATGCACTAAAAAAAATTAGAGGTAGAGAAGGCAGCAGGAGAAACATAGTCAATATATATATGTGAAAAAGGGAATAAAGGGGAAAAAAACAATTACCAAAGAAAGGGAGACTGCCCCCTTTGTTCCTACATTGTTTCCCTTTCTGTGTCTCTACCTCGCTCTCAGAGAGAAAGAGATACAGAGGAAGAAAGAGAGACAGAGAGAGGTAGAGAGAGACTGAAAGAGGTAGAGAGAGACCAAGAGAGGTAGAAAGAGACACAGAGGGGGAATGGGGCGCAAGAGAGATTGAAGCTTCAAATCAGATAAGCATAATGCTTGATGCTCAAATAAACCATCTAAAATAACAATAACTTAATATACTCCAGTGAAATCACACACTTGTGTTTCAGAGCTTAACGGGTTCAAAAGGTCACATCACAAAAGTTCACCTGACCTTGAAGGCTTTAGTGCCTGACATATTAAAAACAGCAGAATGTCAAATACACACCATAAAGCTATCAATCTAAGGGGAGCCTTCCAAAGTTGCGACTGTGCCCGAACGCGTCGGGGCGCCATGAATAGAAAGGTTGCGCCTCAAGAAACGCAAAGGGGCACCAAGGGGCGCAAAGGGGCGTGACAGTTACCCTCACCTGATTCTTGCATATGAAAAGAAACTGTCTATTGTTGGTATAAACCCGCTCTATTCTTCTTGCGCCCTTTTGCGCCCTACCAGACGATGGAAGATTATCTCTCCCGCCATTGTTCTCGCTCGTGATGCGCGATGCACAACGGTACAGCTTAAACTTGCTATACAGAAAGTATTTGTCAGCCAAAGCCTGCCTTTCCCTCTTCCTGTTCTCGTACTAATAAACATCCCATTGTTTGTAAAAACTTGATGTATTCTTCTCGCTTTGCGATCTATTCTTCTCGCGCCGTTTTGCGTCGCAACGGGCGGGGGTATTATCTTTCCTATTATTGTGGAAGCTTTGCGATGTACATTGCTACAGCACAGCCTGAACTTGTCTAGTGGGAGCGTTTTTGTTTTGGGGGGCAATCAACACACTCGTTCATCTTGATCAGAATAAATTATGATATTTTTTTTCTGTTGTTGGTTTAATACGCCTCCTTTTAAAATTTGTGCCGACTGTATGGAATGTGAAATAAAGATGACTATGTACGATGAATGGTTGTTTAATTGCGAGCTTGATTGTCCCCAACAAGAAAAAGTAAAAGAAAAATGAGTGAATGAATACATGTATGCGGTTATAGTCGGAAAACTGATGACTGTTTGGGACGGTTGTGTATGTTTGTAATTCGAATGATTATCAACATATTTGTATAATTTCCACGTCGCGATATTATCCTAGCGTCGTAATGGACAAAGGAATTATCATTCTCTCCCGTCATTATTCACGCTACTTGTAGCACATTGCCACAGCCTGAGCTTGGAAGCACTTATATTTTGTCAGTCAAATCCTTTTTTTTTTCTTCTCCTCTCTTGACTTGGTTCTAATAAACAACCCATATCGTATTAAAATAAAACTCTATGTATTCTTTTTGCGTCGTGTCTTTTCTTCTCATGCCGTTCTTTGCAATAGTCAGACGGGAGAGTTTGACATTGTTTTGGTAATCAATGAACTCACGGTGCGTCATGATCAGTACAGGAAATCTTTATAAAATGCATTATAACAATACTAATGGTAATAATAACAATAATTCTAAAGTGACTTTTTTAAACACTCTTCCATACCCTCCCCCAAGTTAGTATAGATATGAATCGACGAAAATCTGAACGGATGTATTTTTTGATATTTCAGCTGTTTCTGAACTGTTTTTGATCAAGTTACGTTAATTCTATCATTAACAAAAATTGTATACTCTTTCTAATTTGACAAATTTTCGCAAAAAAAGTATAGTAAAATTGGCCGCGTATAATCGGCTTTGCAATCTGTATACAAGTTCATGTCATATCCAGTGGCGTACGCAGGATTTTCCTATAATAAATATAAGGTATGATGTGTACATCACAAGGGATAATTATGTTATAATAATTCATCTCAAGGAAGAGATGTTGTCGGCGTACACGGTACAAGCAAATGAAGGAATAGAAACATTATTAAACAAAAATGAAGATGGAAAACGACATTGCCAGATAGACAGAGAGACAGACAGGGAGAGGGAAAGAGAGAGAGAGAGAGAGAGAGAGAGGTGGCGGGAGAGATAGAAAATTGGACGTCACGGTAGTCCGTACTGTATTTATTTATATGATATTTGTCTCTCCGATCACCCCCCCCCCCCCCCAGCTCCGATTTTGTTTCCCCTTTAGTTTGTCCTTTTTTATATATAGATATCTTTTCGCTGAAGACTAATGTCCGACGCATAACAGTATTGTCAATATAGCATAATAAACATTTTTTATATCAATTTGATGCAACAGAGATTTTCATTCAAAAGTTTTACTTTGTATAATTATTGTACATTAATATTCCTCGCATTTCGACATTATCAGCCGCTCGTTTTCTATTTCGCTCCCTATAATAAACATACGGTATAATAAATTGTGTACATCATTATTATTTTATAATAATTTATCTCAAAGAAGGAATTGTGCCGGCAAACAAGCAAATGGCGGAACAACATTGGCAGAAAGACGGAGAGACAGACAGACAGAGAAAATGACCGAGCGAGAGAGAGAGAGTGTGAATGGGAGACACACACATGCACACACATAGAAAGAGAGAAAAAACAATCATCTTGCATGATTGTTGCCTTTGAATGATTGTTTCAGATAGGGTAAAGTCTGGCTTTACCTAATATGATTTTTATTTATGAGTATGTCGGAACGTGGTCCCATTAACAAAATTAAAAAAAACAGCAACGACAACTGCAAGAATAACAAGACCCTTCCCGCCCCCCAAAACAACAAAAACAGGGTTATAGATACCCTTACCTCACTTCCGCTCTTTGGAGTTTATAACCACGACAACGATCTGTACCCTCCGCAACGTTCATTGTTCCTCTTACGTAACTTTAATAGCTGTGGGATCATGGGCCAAAGACATAGCTCAGTTTCGCATATTCTATGTAGGTCCAAAATACTCCCAGCATTTTTGTGTCGTTCTTATGTACTTTGTCAATACATATATTTACAAACTATAATTGTCAAAATTTGACAATATATTCATACACATTGATATTTAGTAAATAAAACAGACTAATTATTTTGCTCTCCAAGCAATACTTACAAACTATTTTGTTTTCCCTATATCATCTGTTTAGAGAGCGAGAGAGAGAGAGAGAGAGAGAGACAGAGGGAGAAAGACAGACAGATAGACAGAGAGATGTATAGATAGAGAGAGAGAGAAAGTTGAGTGCATCCGTAGTCTGTACTGTATTTATTTATTATTATGCTATTGTGTCACTCCTTTCAACCCCCCCCCGGCCCCGCCCCCGTTCTGGATTCTTCTTTAGTTTAATTTTATCACGTTTATATCTTTTCGCTAAAGTATAATGTCCGACATATATTATAACCGTCAATGTAGGCTGATAAACTATTTTATATTAATTTGATGCAACAGAGATTTACATACAAATCTTTTACTTTTTATAAATTGTGTATTTTAAAATATGTATTTCTAAATAAAAAGAGATGAAGAAGAAGAAGAGGGAATACTATATGTTTAATGGACAAATAAATAGATCTAAACGCAACGATATATTCACAAATCTGAGCGCAGCCCTCTTCGAACGCATTTTCTGCAAATCATGTTATCATGCCGTAGTGCCCAATGCTTGTGAGTGCATGACGAGCCCATTAAATTACAACAGCGCGGTTGACGCGTCTACTTCTTTTAACGTGCAAATGTAAACGTTTTCAGAATTCTTGACAAATTGCGCAAAAAGGAGTCCGAATACGTGTTTAATAATAAATACTTCATTATATAGGATGTCATTAATAATTATGAAAAACCTCCCATAATTATGTAAAGCTATAGAATAACTAACATCGATAAGAATAGAACAAGTTCAATACTATATGTTTAATGGACAAATAAATAGATCTAAACGCAACGATATATTCACAAATCTGAGCGCAGCCCTCTTCGAACGCATTTTCTGCAAATCAGCAATGACAATGGAAAAACGCCCTTTCGAAGGGGTCAAGTAAATTTGTGAGATAATATGCCCACTGATAAGATAATGTGAGAAAATCCAAGTTAAAGGTAAAGACCAGTATTGGTAACGCCCCAATTTCAAAAAATGAAATGGAAGCTCTCATTACCAATCATGTGAAAGAATATATTTTGACTAATACATGATGATAACAAATTTGCCGGGAAACCGCCTACTAATTCATATATTTGGTAAATTTGTTTCTCTCATGGACTGTGAGAGATATAGGGTAGTCCCATATACATCTTTCTGTGTATAGTGCTTCTAACTTTACGAAGAATGGGCCAAATTTCTTATCATTTTGATGATTCCAGAACCTTGCAGATGCTAGATGCTAGATGATCAACCTTTTTCTGATCGATTCCACAACGTTTCTTTCACAATGCAATCGCATGACCATTACTGGTCTTTACCTTTAAAGGGAATTAGTAACTTTGTTGACAATTGCAAAAAGTGATGGGTGATTAATAAAATATGTATTGGTATGATCCGATATGTCCACAAAGTAATGTTACTAAATCCCTTTCATAGGATGTAATTTGGCCTAGTAATAAAGTGAAAATGCAAAATGAGCTAACACTTAACATTGATTTTGTACACGGTTATGACTATCCAGTACATAGTGTGACCTCCAAACACTAAGCGTAAACATCTTTATTTTACTTCCACAAATGATTGTTTACAATAGTATATTACGAGTATGGTGATTATGTATGTGTGTGTGGGTAGGGGTGCAGGGTGCTTTTGTGATTAAAGGTACTATAGCCGCCTATGAGCGGAACAATGGGCGCAACAACTATTAGCTGCTCAAAGAGCCGTCTTTTGTCATTGTTTTAATAACAAAGTGATTGTAAAAGTTACATGTATTACATGTAACTTATATCCGTAGGCGATATAACACCCAATGTGAACATGACGTGTTCCTCGTTAACACAGTTTAATGATGATAAAAGTAATAGATTTGTACACAGTCGTATTTATTTGTATTCAGTTGTACATATTAAAATTGTTTAATACATTTGCATATCTTGTTTTCATTTGTTTCAATTATTTGTCTAGAGTGACCGCCATTATTTCGATGCAACAGAGATTTACATTCAATTTTTTTAATACTTTTTATAAGTATTGTACAGTAATATTCTTCTCATTTCGACATTATCAGCCGCTCTTTCTTTATTTCGTTCCCTAGTACTAAACAAAACCTTGCCGATAATTATTGTGTTTAGATCTCCGTCGGGACAACAAAACCTTGCCGATAATTTTTGTTTTTAGATATCCGTCGGGACAACAAAACCTTGCCGATAATTATTTTTTTTTAGATCAGAACGTTTAATCTTTGATGAATTTGTATTAGGCCAGTTTCTAATTAATAAAAGCGATCATAAAAATGGCCGCTGGTTACATTATTTTTACCCGACGTCCAGCGAGTCGGGCTTATTTTGCAAGATGGCAGCTGGCATTTATGTATTTTGTTTTCTTTTTATTCAAAAAAAGATAATTTTAACAGTTCGTTTTTCATGTTTTTTCATATTAAAAAAAAAAGGAAAATGAAAATAGATACTGAAGTACTGAGCAGTTTCTCAGCACCCACACGCAATACCCACTTCTATGCGCTCCGCCGCCGACCTCCGAACACTGGAGGTAGGGGAAGTACAACACTTAAGTTCTAGTACACACACACACAGATAAATGCAGTTAATCTGGCACACTCGACTCTTTTGTGATTAAAGGCATTGCAGTCAAGGTGATTACATAGTAGCTAATTGTCCCTCGCTAGTTAAGAGGATTAGAGATAATTGGATTTACTTGGAGAAGAGGCAAAGGAAAGGACTCAATCCTCAAATTCACCCTGTGAAAGTGATGTCCTGAAACCCGGAGTAAGCAGGGACTTAGTAGGGTAAAGGGAAGACGGGCCGTTTGCGTCATGGTACACGGTACAAGAAATGGAGGAATAGAAAACATTATACAAACAAAAAATTGATGCAACAGAGATTTACATACAAATCTTTTACTTTTACTTAAATTGTGTATTTTTCTCATAAAATTGAGTATCTAAATAAAAAGAGATGAAGACGAAGAAGAGGGAGAAGAAGAAGAAGAAGAAGAAGAAGAAAAAGAAGAAGGGGGAATAAGAGTGAGAAGAAAAAATGCGGAGGAAGAAGAAGAACGAAATAAGAAAGAGAGACAGGGAGAGAAAGACAGACGGACAAACAGAGAGAAAGAGAGAGAGAGAGAAAGAAAGTTGGGCGCATCGGTATATAGCGAATTGCGATGATTAAGAGAACCTACGTTTCTATTTTTTAAATCAATCTTGCATGTGAAAGAACAGATTGATGATATTATGACCTATATTGATCTGATGACAGAACGCTTTTCAATATTTCAGTATTTCTCCCTGATTGTTCGACCAACATTACATTGCTATTGTCCAGCTGAGTTTGTATAGGCTTTTCTACCCTCGGCGCAAAGGGATTGCGGAAAATTTCAACACTATTTGTGTTTCTTGATGACCCAGTAGAACAAGAAGAATAAGGGCTAGCCCCCCCCCCCCCCCCCAAAAAAAAGGGCCCAAAATAACGCAATCATCATAAATTCCGTCTTCTACTCGGATACCAACACATGGATCCTTATTTAAACAGCGAGACAGTATGTTACGAGAAGCAATTCAACGAATTTTCATGGCCTGTACGTATTTGTTCTAGAGCGCACTTCACTTTTTCGATACCACGTGGCCCCAATTCAGCACAATATATACGTATTTTAATTATTCACAACAAACTGGCCGCGGTTGCAACCCCTCAACCCCCCCCCCCCCCCCCTACTTCGCAAAGAAATATTCGCTAACATTTCTTTGGAACAGAATGCCTTAGACTAATTTCTTCTTGAGATGTTCGAGGTGAAATTTTAAACATCATTTCCTGGTCTGGTTTCAGCGGGACGCTCTTCTTTTTTAATGCATGCTCTATTCTTACGATTTAGGCATAATTTACTTTGTTGATTTGCAATTGGTAATCTCCCTGGGAGTTTTGCGATATCCCGATGATACGGGTACAGTGTATTTAATTTTGTTTGTAACATTAGTGTTTTGCAAGGAAACAACATGCTGAAAATGAGCGTCTTTCCGACATATTGATGATGTCCCGACAATACGGATATCATTTGCATATACAAAATCGTAAGACATATAAAACGCTCTTTAAATTAATTTCAAGGAGAAATTATTCGACGTTCTTGATTAAGTATCATTTTTCAACATCACGGATTTAAAATACGTTCTCTAATTCTACGAAGATTTAAAGGACTTATGTATTGAAATAACAGATTGATGATATAATTATCATGATGATTTATAATGATCATACGACAATTACAGCATGGGTCAATACCACAGAACTCTTAAATACTTCAGTATTTAAGAGTTCTGTGGTCAATACACGTTCCTTTATTTAGTTGATCGAACAATAGATATTGATCCAACCTACAACGGCGTTGTGAACATTCCTCAGAAAGTCACACAAAGTATAGACAGAAAGTCAAAGGATAAAAAAATCCATAGACACGCGTGTTAAAAGTCAGTTCCAAAAAGAAAATACCTATCCAATATTCAAAACGTTAAAAATTCCTAAAGATTTTAAAGTAAAATTCAAAAAGAAGAAGTCGGACGTAGTCCGTACTGTATTTATTTCTCCGATCACCCCCCTCCTCCCCTCCCCCCCCCCCTCAAGCTCCGATTTTGTTTACCCTTTAGTTTGTCCTTTTTTTATATATATATATCTTTTCGCTGAAGACTAATGTCCGACGCATAAAAGTATTGTCAATATAGCATAATAAACATTTTTTATATCAATTTGATGCAACAGAGATTTTCATTCAAAAGTTTTACTTTGTATAATTATTGTACAGTAATATTCCTCGCATTTCGACATTATCAGCCGCTCGTTTTCTATTTCGCTCCCTATAATAAACATACGGTATAATAAATTGTGTACATCATTATTAGGTTATAATAATTTATCTCAAAGAAGGAATTGTGCCGGCAAACAAGCAAATGGCGGAACAACATTGGCAGAAAGACGGAGAGACAGACAGACAGAGAAAACGACCGAGCGAGAGAGAGAGAGAGAGAGGGAGAGGGAGACACACACACACACACATAAAAAGAGAGAAAAAACGACCATCTTGCATGATTGTTGCCTTTGAATGATTGTTTCAGATAGGGTAAAGTCTGGCTTTACGTAATATGATTTTTTATTTATGAGTATGTCGGAACGTGGTCCCATAAAACAAATTAAAAAAATAGCAACGACAACTGCAAAAATAACAAGACCCTTCCCTCCCCCCAAAACAACAAAAACAGGGTTATAGATGTAGTCAGTTCATTGTCATTCAATTATACCCTTACCTTACTTCCGCTCTTTGGAGTTTATAACCACCGTGGCGTGACGACAACGACTTGTACCCTCCGCAACGTTCATTGTTCCTCTTACGTAACTTGAATAGCTGCGGGATCATGGGCCAAAGACAAAGACATAGCTCAGTTTCGCATATTCTATGTAGGTCCCAAATACTCCCAGCATTTCTGTGTCGTTCTTATATACTTTGTCAATACATATATTTACAAACTATAATTGTCAAAATTTGACAATATATTCATACACATTGATATTTATATAGCACCTTGACATAAACATGCTCAAAGCGCTTTACATTAGTAAATAAAACAGACTAATTAATTTGCTCTCCAAGCAATACTTACAAACTATTTCGTTTTCCCTATATCATATGTTTAGAGAGCGAGAGAGAGCGAGAGAGAGAGAGAGACAGAGAGAGAAAGACAGACAGATAGACAGAGAGATGTATATATATATAGATAGAGAGAGAGAGAAAGTTGAGTGCATCGTATAGTCTGTACTGTATTTATTTATTATTATGCTATTCATATGGAAAACTTTGGGGCGAATTCGTTCATAAAATGGATTGCTCACCGGCTCGGTCAACTCTGCACAGAGCTTCGCACCAAGTCCCGCAGTGTGCACTGGCGCGTAACACAGATCGCTGGGTGCGTCCATTATGAAAAAATAGGGAGAATGGGTCTTGTTCATAACATGAACATAAAACAAGGACGGGTAAGAAATGGTATGGAATTTCACGTGTTGTAGCTCACGGTGCGATGCGTGCGGAGCAGATGAACGAAAGTTTTTCATATGGTGTCTCTCCTTTCACCCCCACCCCCCCCCCCGGCCCCCGCCCCCGTTTTGGATTCTTCTTTAGTTTCATTTTATCACGTTTATATCTTTTCGCTAAAGTATAATGTCCGACATATATTAAAACCGTCAAATGTAGGCTGATAAACTATTTCATATTAATTTGATGCAACAGAGATTTACATACAAATCTTTTACATTTTTATAAATTGTGTATTTTAAAATACGTATTTCTAAATAAAAAGAGATGAAGAAGGAGAAGAGGGAGAAGAAGAAGAAGAAGAAGAAGAAGAAGAAGAAGAAGAAGAAGAAGAAAAAGAAGAAGGGGGAATAAGAGTGAGAATAAAAAAGAAAAAATGCGGAGAAAGAAGAAGAACGAAATAAGAAAGAGAGACAGGGAGGGAAAGACAGACAGACAGACAGAGAGAGAGAGAGAAAGTTGGGCGCATCGGTATATAGTTTGTACTGTATTTATTTATTATTATGCTATTTTGTCTCTCCTTTAATCAAACTAACATTCCATAATAAAACGCGCAAATTGAATGAAGCCGGCGAGTTGATTTTATATTTCATATTCTTATGGGATTCATGGATTTTAAAGCGAAAGTGCAGTATTGGAAAAGGTTTAAGCACAATTTACCATCCAGCCGGTTTGGTCCATTCTGTACAAACTTTCAGCACGTGAACGAGTTCAATTAAGCTATCGACCAAGTGCCTTCGAGATAATAAACGAAACCAATTAGCTTATTAACCAATCACAAGCATTGCTTTGGAACGCCCCCTCCCACGGCGACGCAAACAATAGACCGCATCTGATCCGATTAGTGTTTAATAATAAATACTTCATTACATAGGATGTCATTAATAATTATGAAAAACCTCTCATAATTATGTAAAGCTATAGAATAACTAACATCGATAAGAATAGAACAAGTTCAATACTATTTGTTTAATGGACAAATAAATAGATCTAAACGCAACGATATATTCACAAATCTGAGCGCAGCCCTCTTCGAACTATTAGCTGCTCAAAGAGCTGTCTTTTGTCATTGTTTTGCAATAACAAAGTGATTGTAAAAGTTACATGTAATCTAATATCCGTATGCGATATAACACCCAATGTGAACATGACGTGTTCAGGCCTTATAACTATATACAGTGCACGTTAACAAAAAGAAGACTTTACTAGCGCTAGCTAACAAAAATGAAACGTCAAAACCTCACGAGCAATTGATGACAACAAATTGTTACGACAATTGCCACTATCAATACAGAAGAAATATTCGATCAAATTTCATGTTTTCATGATTTCGAATTGTTCGAGGTGAAAAGAACGAACATGATCATGCACTCTTTTTTCCCTTCTTAAATCGGTATGCTCTGTTCATTCAAGGTCCCATACGATTCAAGCATAATTTACAATCTTGATTTGCAAATGATAATCTGGTAGAGTATATCGATTTCCCCGATGATACAGATATTCATTTTTCGTAAAATTAATTATGCAGGGAGACAGTGTTCCTTATGATTCGAGCAGAATTTTGGTGAGTGCATTTCGAATAAGAGCGTCTTCCATCTATACCAAAACGTTTTGATGATGCAGGCTCCCGACAATACGGGTATCATTTTTGTAATATCTTTAATTTGCAGATGTTTGTTTGTTTCGTATGACATATTTATAAACGCCCTATAATCTTATTTCAAGAAGAATCTTACAATGCATTTGATTTGATATCATTTTTAAATCACGGGTTTTGAAATACAATAGCTGATATTGCGATGATTTAGAGAACCTACGTTTCTATTTTTTAAATCGATCTTGCATGTGAAAGAACAGATTGATGATATTATGACATATTTTGATCTGATGACAGAACGCTTTTCAATATTTCAGTATTTCTCCCTGATTGTTCGACCAACATTACATTAATGCTATTGTCCAGCTGAGTTTGAATAGGCTTTTCTACCCTCGGCGCTAAAGGGATTGCGGAAAATTTCAACACTATTTGTGTTTCTTGATGACCCAGTAGAACAAGAAATAAGGGCTAGCCCCCCCCCCCCCCCACAAAACAAAAAAAAAATGGCCCAAAATAACGCAATTATTATAAATTCCGTCTTCTACTTGATACCAACACATGGATCCTTATTTAAACAGCGAGACAGTTCTGTAACAATGTTACGAGAATCAATTCAACGAATTGTCATGGCCTGTATTTGTTCTAGAACGCACTTCGCTTTTTCGATACCACGTGGCCCCAATTCAGCACAATACATACGTATTTTAATTCTTCACAACAATGACCTAGATCTAAAACTGGC